>JAGWEN010000071.1:0-237914 GCA_018703685.1 Orius laevigatus
AATTGCCGGCGAAGAGGAAGCAAACAAAATTTATTAGTTGCAAAATCTCACGTGCGGATGTTTGTCTTGGACGAGATACGTGACAAAATGAATCGTTCTGTTTTCGGAGCCGAATATAGTTGTAATAAAACCAAAAAAATTACCAAAATTTTAAGGAAAAATAAGAATTAAAAAAAAAGCGCTAATGGCTAGGATATGAATCAAAAGCTAAAATTACAAACGAGGGATGCATTTTCAATTAATGATTTATGATTGGGATTCTCCTCTTTAGTTGATTATTTATTCTCCGCGTTGAATTATAAACGGAAATGTAAAATTTGACTTTCTAAACGTGAAAGTACTCCGCCTAGAGGCTAAAATCGAGAGACGACATTATATCCGTTGAAAAGAAGAGGAATCTCCAATCGTTCGGAATGTACGCGATGTCACAAGCCTCAAACAGCGGAAACTTCTCTCTTGTTACAACATTTGATTCGACTTTTCTGCGGAAAAAGAAAGGGAAAGAAGAGAAAAAAAGGGTGGAAAGAATTCCGACTCGGTGAGGAAATGTCGACGGATAAGTGGTGACTTCCGTTTAGGGTGAAAGGGTTGGGGGTGTCTTTTAGAAAGGTAAAACGACACACGTTTCTTTATTTTTGTGACAAATCTTCCTCCAAACGCAATTTCAGTTTTACTGCCTCTCTCCTTAAGAATAGAAACATTTTATGGCCATCCTTGGGGATCAAACTCCATTGTTTACGACATAAAGGCTTCGAAATTGATCACTGTTTATTATAAATTATAATGGTCTATTTCCTTAGGATTGTTGGATGGATGGTATTGGCCAAAAAGGGTCAAATCTTGTCGTGACTGGTTCAAAAACTGGCTAAAAAGTGTTTAATCTTCTCATAAAGGTTCCTAATATGTCTAAAAATGGTCTTTTCTGCTCAAAAAGGGTCAAAATTATTAAGGGTCAACTCTAGTCCTGAAAGGTTAAAAACCTGGCTGAAAAAAGTCTCTTCTCTTGTCAAAATCAGTCTGAAAAGCGTCTTTTCTTGTCATTAAGGTTCCAAATCTGTCTGAAAAGTGTCTTTCTTGGTCAATAAGTGTCAAAATCTGGCTAAAAAGGGTCAGATCTTGTCGTGAGATAACAAGGGTCAATATCTCGTTGAAAAGGGTCTTATTTTGTCGAAAAAGGTTCAAAATTCGGCTGAAATTTGTCTTTTTTCGTCATAAAGGTTCCAGATCTGTCTGAAAAGTGTCTTTCCTGCTCAAAGAGGCTCAAAATCTGGCTATAAAGGGTCAAATATTGTAGTTAAAGGTTCAAAATCCTGCTAAAAAGGGATTTTTCCTGTCAAAACGGTTTAAAAACTGCCCATAAAGTGTCATTCTTTGTCATTAAGGTTCTAAATCTGTCTGAAAACTGTATTTTTGGTCAAAAATGGTCAAAATCTTGCTCTAAAGGGTCTTATCTTGTCGAAAAGGTTCAAAATTCGGCTGAAAAGTGTCTTTTTTCGTCATAAAGGTTCCAGATCTGTCTTTTCTGCTCAAAGAGTGTCAAAATCTGGCTATAAAGGGTCGTGAAAGGTTCAAAATCCTGCTTAAAAGGGATTTTTCCTGTCAAAACAGTTTAAAAACTGCCCATAAAGTGTCATTTCTTGTCATAAAGGTTCTAAATCTGTCTGAAAAGTGTCTTTTTTTGGTCAAAAATGGTCAAAATCTGGCTATAAAGGGTCTTTTCTTGTCAAAGAGGTTCAAAATCTGTCTATAAAGTTTTGTGTCCTTCCTTGTCATAAAGGTTCCAAATCTTTCTAAAGTGTCTTTTCTGGTCAAAAAGAGTAAAAACCAGTCTGAAAAGTGTCTCATCTTGTAGATCTTCCCACTCGGGTCACCACCATACCGGTAGATGACCAACTCCAAAGCTTCCTCGCTTTTAAAATGAATGTTTGGGTGATGTAGTAAAAAAGAAGATAACTTTTAGAATGTTCACGGTTTCCAACATTTTTTTCTACACCCAAACCGCTATCAAATCGAACATTCAGAAGTTTTTGGGCGAAAATTTTTTTTGTCTTTGTTTTTCGATTTAACTTGATCTCTAGTCCGATAGGTTTTCTACAAGTAGGGAAACTTTTCAAATCTCCATAAAATGTGAATTGTGCGAGTCTGGGTCGTCTTCTTTGTGTGTGCGAATAGGGAGAGCGAGGGGTTTGAAACACTTTCATTACACGGTAACTCTTCCCCGTCCCCTTTCGACAAGTCTTCCACCTTCGGAAACCCGCCCCCCACTTCTCTTTTACACCTTCCCACTTGTACCTTCCCCGAGGACACTTCCTCCCGAAATGTATCATTACCGTCTTCTCCCCACAACTTTATACAGCCAACTAAACTCAAGCACAACCTTTATCAAGTTGGAAAATTCAAACAATAAAACCATTTTTCACTACTTTTGATGGAAAAGATAAAAGCGGAAAATTGTTTTCTAAGTCATTTATATTTATGGGAATTTCCAAACACCAAGTTTTTAAAAAAAAGTCTGAAACAATTTTTAAACTTCGATGGTTTATAACTCAATTATTCTTGGTTTTGTTTATGGAGGGTAAAATCGGCTACTGACTGTGGAAGTGCAAAAATTAAAGAGAATATTCATGAAGAGGGGTAAAAAAAGTTTTAAAACCCCACCCTTAATTCTGTCCTCTCTGATCTTTCACTAGCGATTAATTAAATCATACTTGATCGAATAAAAATATCCAATAATGCTCAAAAAACAGAACCCTTTGAGTTTATTCGACAATCTTATATTATCGAATCCTTTTTATTACTTATTTATGAGCGAAATTGTGTCGAAAAGGAATTGTGAGAATTTCGACGTTTCGACGGCTGTAAAAGCGAACGGGGACCTTGATGTGGTAAGAAACAACACAAGCTCAGCATCGAAATGGAGCTTCAAAAGGGATCCTATATCTCCCTTTGTTTCTTCCCTATCCAACCCTTTTGCTAACTCTATATTGTGGTCCAAATGAAAATTTATCAAATTTTTTCGCTCGAGATTGAAAAAAAAAAAGGAAGGAGGTGTGATCAACTGATTTCAATTTGCATGATTTAATAAGTGGTTCCCAAAATCTGCGTAAGCTGTCCCCAGGAGAGGCGTGGGCAAGCTCAAGTTTTTTAACAAATATCCCCAAAAATTAGTGAAAAACCTCAAAATCAACATTTTTAAAGCCTAATTTTTCGTCAAAAAACCTCGAAATCAACATTTATGAAGCCTAATTTTCGTCGAAAAACCTCAAAATCAACATTTGCAAAGCCTAATTTTGGTCAAAAAACCTCGAAATCAACATTTTAAAGCCTAATTTTCGTCCAAAAACCTCGACATCAACATTTAAAAAGCCAAATTTTCGTCAAAAACCTCAAAATCAACATTTTAAAAGTCTAATTTTCGTCAAAAAACCTCAAAATCAACATTTGTAAAGCCTAATTTTCGTCAAAACACCTTAAAATCAACCTTTACGATGCTTTATTTCCGTTCAAAAACCTCTAAATCTACATTTATTAAGCCAAATTTTCGTCAAAAACCTCGAAATCAACATTTAAAAAGCCAAATTTTCGTGAAAAACCTCAAAATCAACATTTTTAAAGCCTAATTTTCGTCAAAAAACCTCAAAATCAACATTTGTAAAGCCTAATTTTCGTCAAAAAACCTCGAAATCAACATTTGTAAAGCCTAATTTCGTCAAAAAACCTCGAAATAATCATTTATGAAGCCTAATTTTCGTAAAAAAAAAACTCAAAATCAACTTTTGCAAAGCCTAATTTTCGTCAAAAAACCTCTAAATCAACATTTGTAAAGCCCAATTTTCGTCCAAAAACCTCAAAATCAACATTTAAAATGCCAAATTTTCTTGAAAAACCTCAAAATCAACATTTGTAAAGCCCAATTTTGGTCTAAAAACCTCAAAATCAACATTTGTAAAGCCTAATTTTCGTAAAAAAAAAAAAAAAAAAACATTAATATGTATTAACATTTACGATGCCTCATTTCCGTCCAAAACCTCAAAATCAACATTTATGAAGCCAAATTTTCGTCACAAACCTCAAAATCAACATTTATAAATGCCTAATTTTCGTCAAAAAACCTCAAAATTAACTTTAAATTGACAATTTTTCGTCAAAACCTCCAAATCATGGTTATAAGAGCCAATATTTTTGTCAAAAAATCTCAAAATCACCGTTTTAAGTGCAATTTCTTTTGTCAAAAACCTCAAAATCAACATTTTAAAACCCAAATTTTCTTCAAAAAGCTCAAAGTTAACATTCAGAACATTTTTGGTTGTGGGGGGGGGGCACGGTTTTCATTTGTTTTAAAGGGGGGCGCACTGTGAAAAAGTTTGGGAACCTCTGATTAAACTATTGAAAATTTTGCATTTGTTAAGAAGATTTGAAATTACAAAATATTTCCTATGCGGATAACAATATTAAAGCAGAATGGCAAAGAAAATGTCGTCATCAAGGTGATTTCCATTTCTAGGGCGAAGTTGTAAAGCGACCTGGTTTCTAGTTATGCAAGTTACGTTAGCGAGTTTAATTGAGACTCCGCATTTGTGTTTAAACTATTGATTTAGACATTGTCACATTGAATTAGAGTCGAGGGAGTGTTGTGCGTTTCTGATAAGAGGCCCATGGCGGTGCTTTAATCAAGTGATTCTGCTTCCCAGAACTGGCCCTTGAAGGACAATAGCAGCCTCTAATTAAATTTCATATGAAAAAGTTTTAACTTTTTTACATGAGAAGTTATTGTGCGATATAACCTCGAAGCCAGGAATTTGAAGAGGTATCGTAGGGTCAAAATGACTCTTGGTGGTTCTTTGGTCATTATCAGACATCAATATAATGCTATTGATAAAAACATGCACCAACTTTCTCCAATCTTCTCACTTACTCCAACCTCCCCAAACATCCTCCCACCTACCCCAACTTCCTCCAACCACCCCCAACATCCTCTCAACCTCCCTAACTTTCTCCAACCACCTAAAACATCCCCAAACTTCTCCCAAACAGTTCCTTCCTCCCTCTCTCCTAACCACCCCTCCTAAGAAAAGGAGGGAGTGTCCTCCTACCCTATTTTATAAAGGGTAGGACTAGAGTATTAGGAGTTTGGCGTGAGATGGGGTGGTAGAGGAAGGTTGGTGGAGGTCGGGGAAGGTTCAGGGTGTTGATTGGTTTCAGGGGTAAGGGTGGGGTGGTTACGAGAGAGGGAAGAAGGAACTGTTTAGGAGAAGTTTGGTGATGTTTTAGGTGGTATGAGGAAGTTGGGGAGGTTGAGAGGATGTTTGGGAAGGTTGGAGAAAGTGGGGAGATTGGAGAAAGTTGGAGGATGTTTTTGGGATGGTCGATTAGTTTAGGAGAGGTGATGGGAGAGTGGATTTCAGTATTAATACCTAAAAACAAGTAGAATCAAACCGATAAAAATTGAGTTACATCACCATTAAAACCGCAAAACAAAATTAACATGTCATATAAATGTATAAACATGAATCTGATTTAATAAAACGAAGAATATAAAAAAGCCTCGAGGCAGCCTCGAGAAGCAGCGGATCTCCTCCGGAAAGGCCTTCCCTAAGCCTATCTTTGATGTCCTGGTTATCCCCCCCCCACCGCCACAGTAAAATAATGAAATGGGTCTCTGAGCCCGGAGCCTCCATCGCACCGACCACAATAGCTTAAAATCCTCTAGAAATCAGCGGAAAATTTTCAAAGCCTATGGCTCAAATTAAACCACTTGATTTTCACCGCCAAAAGTTCAAATTCTAAAATTAATTTCATCAATGCCCTAAGAAGTAGCTTCCTCTTCGTATGCGGGCTTGATCTGTTGTCAAATGTGATTTCTCAGTTCATGAGCAGCTCCTATCATCAATTTCGACCATCTCCTGCTGTTATTTTCTGAGATCACGAAGTTCTATTTTATTTCCTAAGGAGAGTCTCAGAACCGCTTAGGCGATTCCAACTGTCTTCTACTATGGTCCTCGGGCCATAATATATTTCCGTCACCATTTCCAACCATCTCAAACTTTCGGGTATCGAAGAAATCACGAAATTCCATTTAGGCCCCTTAGCCAAGTCCCAGAACCGATTTTGAGATTTTAACTGCTATTAACTATGATCCTCGGCCCCTAGGACCTTCCCGTCACGATTTTCAACCATCTCAAACCTTCAGGTTCCGAGAAAATCACGAAAATGCCCTTTATGCCCTAAGCGAAGTACCAGAACCGCTTGCTCGATTCAAGCCATTTTCAATAGGTTTCCTTCTCAATTTTTTTAGGCCCTAAATACAGAGTTTCATCAACCTCATGCAAAAATTGCTCCAGTTATGCGATGAACATGTACATATATATAAATAAATAAATAAATAAATACATAAATAAATATATATATAAACATGAAAGGAACATCCTATATTTTTGTGATCCCCAGAGCTTCCTGATCACGAATATATAAGCCTCTAGCCTGGGAGCCTCCGTGACGACCACCTCAATAGCCTACTTTCCTACGGAAATCCGCTAAAAAAATCAATACTGAATATTCTAAATCAAAGCTTCAAAAATGAAATAAAGCTTAGAAAATAACTCCAATCAGCCAACTCCGGTAATGGGTTTCAATAGGAAGTTGGAAGAGCGATTGGTAATTTTCTACGTAGACTACCCCCTTCTACCCTTTCAAAGCTCGAAAGAGAGCTTAGCAATCGATAAAATTGGATCTTTATTATGAAACAAAGTACATCCTCTTAATAAGACCCAGTTTTTTTTGTTCTACGACCTATTACAAACTTAATTTTTCATAAATTGATTTTCTGTCTTTCTCGAGAAAAACTTAATTTGAGGCTTTTGTTTCTAAAAATCGGCAAAAACATTTATTAGAGAAACCCAAATATTAAGAATATTACCATATTTATCAAAAAGCCTTGAAAATGGTGGTAGTTTACAATATTTATGTTTCTGGTAAAACCCTCCTTTATGAATTTTTCACTCACAGAAAAGGAGAGAATGTATAATGGGGTGTAATGATAATAAAAGTGTGAAGGGGAAAGCAATAAAAGCTGAGATTTTCATGAAAGGTTTTATTTATTTAAAAAATTAGGTCTTTTAGGCGTATTGGTTTTTGTGGGTTTAATATCCCTGATGTCGGTTCCGTGGATTTTCTTCCGGGGGAGAGGAGGCGAATGATTTCTGATAATGTCAATCCGACCATGCGGATAATTCGTCTATATTTGCAGACGCCCTCGATTCCCTTCCCCCATTTTTTTGTCTTCTCAGTCACTTTCTCCCTTCAATCTAATCTCAGGGTCATTGACGAACCCCCATCTCGTATTACACGTCGATAACTCACATGTGGGGTCCGCATCCTTGGTAAAAACCAAAAGACACGTTTTTACTACGAACATAAAAGTGTCAAAATGTGTTTTCAAAAGCGAGAAGGATAAAACCGATATGCGATCAGATTCATCAATCATTGGAGACACTGAAGGATTCCTTATAGATAGAAAAATATAAAGAAAAATGACGATTTATATTCAAAAACGTGGTATGGATGGAACTCAAACTTGGTTCCACACACCACTGCCCATCGTAAAATTTGTCTCTACAAACACCAAATGCTGCCTTCTTACATTCCCAACTTCTCCCTACTTTCCACCACCTCCCCCATTCTTCACCACCCTTCATTCCTCGTCCCACCCAACTATCCTCCCAACCACTATTACATTACCTTCTCCCACTATCCAAATTCGGTCACCACCTCTTGAAAAATTAATAAATTCATAATTAAGTACGTAATTCTTCAATGAATTGATAAAACGATTAAATCTCTAATAGCTTCAGAAGAGAATAGATTTCGGGAAGTGGTTTCTTCCTAAAAGGGTTGAGTGGAGTAGTATGTCGTTTGAATGAAATATCGGGTTGGGAATGTAAAGGTGAAATGGGGGAGTTACTCCGATGGGGGGCCCCAGACGGGAGAAAAGAGGATTCCCTAAAGAAGGTTTCCCTTTAGCGAAAGCACCCATTACGGAGGTGTCGTCCACTTCTGCATAGCTCCGCAGTTTACAGGGGCTTTTACGTATTCACAACCTTTTCTTTTCTCCGTGGCCCCCATCCCTAAGGATTTCTGTCTGCTCCCCTCTTATAATACGTCTCAAGTACACTTTTTAAAACGTTTGTTTTTAAGCTGAATTTCAAACGATAAAACTTCTAAAGCCTATCAAAGTTTCATGAGTTTTTCACTTTAAGTCAACCCAAGTGACTCCGCAGACCTATCCACAACCACCTAATCCTCACTTAAATTTAACTTCTCTCATTTTGTAAAATTCCGATAAAAAATTTGTTTTTACTTGAAAAAATTGTTTTTGGTATAAAAAGCCGTTAATAAAATTTCACCCTAACAGCCTGAGGCCATTTTTACAACAAACAAAATCAGAGATCATTTGCCTTTTTAATTTCCTGTGATTTCCTCCTTAGAAACTTCCCCTATTCTAAATTACTTTTCTTTACAAAACAGAAAAAAAAAGTTTAAAAATATTTTTTTGAACCTAATGACTTTGTTTTGACGATGAATTTTTATATTTAACATTGGAACATTATCCACCCCTTCATAATCTTTTAATCTGAGTCAACCCCTCTTTTAGGTATATTGTTGCAGGGGTTTAATTTGATAACATGAAACTGACACCGATGTCGGAAAAAAAGGTTTTGGTTTATAATGAACTTCTTTATAAAACGTCTATTTCAAGAATAATTAAAAAATGCTTGTTTTTTAAATATTTATGCTTCTCACCTACTCTTTAATGTTCAGCCAATTATATTAAAAGGTTCGTGTGCACATAATTAAGCTTTATATTAAACTATGTACGTTTTAAAAAGGAAGAAAAAAAGAAGCTCTTAGGTCTAAAAATGACATTGCTTTAATTAAATATTCCTCATTGGCAAGAAAAAGAAAGTAAAAAAATATTTGTGTTAGCGAAAAAAGAGTGAAAAGTAATTTCCGGAAGCGTAATTGCCCTTTTCTTTAGGAACATATGTATAAAGTTTTTCGCACGGATTTGATTTCTTTTAAAGAGTTTAAGGTGGACGGAAAATAGAGTCTGGATTGTCGGCGGGGGAGGTTTTGAACTAAAATCAAATTCCCCCCGCGTCCAAACCTTTTCCTTTCCCTCACCGCAGCCCAACAACAAACTCACTAAACTTCATAATGAAAGCCACGCACTCCCGGAGATAATTACACTGTCTAAACCCGATCGGGATTCCTTCTCGCTATTCACGTGATTGAAACCCAGCCGAGAAGATAGAATTCCACTTGATTGATAAAATTACCCAGTGTTCATTATAAAGTTATAAATTATCATTTTTCACACTAATTTGATTGATATTTATCATCCTTCTTACTAAACTATACCCATTTACCTAACGAACGATGCGTAAAGTTTGGCCCTGAAAAGGGCTGTCAGTATGATGGCCCTGAAAAGGGCTGCCAGTTTGATCGCCCTGAAAAAGAGTTTTTCGAAAAGAAACTACTTATACTATGTACTGTTATATCCTTGACAATAAAAAGGTTTAAAATCAGGCCATAAAGGGTCTTTTCTTGTCTAAAAAGGTTCAAATCGACGATAAGAGGCCTTTTTTTCTAAGAATATTCAAAATCAGCCAAAAAGGGTCTTCTGTTGACGAAAAAGGGTCAAAATCTGTCTGAAAAGTGTCTTATTTTGTCAAAATCAGGATGAAAAGGGTTTTTTTCTTATCAAAAAGGTTCAAAACCTGGCTATATATGGTGTTTTTATGTCCAAAAATGTTCAAAGGATTAAAATCTGTCTGAAAAGTGTCTTATTCTTGTCGAAAAGGGTAAAAATCAGGGTAAAAAGGGTCTTATCTTATCAAAATCAGGATGAAAAGGGTTTTTCTTATCAAAAAGGTTCAAAACCTGGCTATAAAGGGTGTTTTTATGTCCAAAAACGTTCAAAATCAGGTTAAAAGGATTGAAATCTGTCTGAAAAGTGTCTTATTCTTGTCGAAAAGGTTCAAAATCAGGGTAAAAAGGGTCCTTTTTTATAAAAAGGCTCAAAACCTAGTCGAAAAAGCTCAAAATCTGCCTGGGAAGACACTTTCTTGTCGAAAAATAAACGAAATATCTCCGAAATGGTTCTTTTCTTGTCAAAACAAGGATAATAATCTGGCTATAAAAGATCTTTTGTTGTCAAAAATAGTTCAAAATATGGCTTTATCGCCTCTTTGAACTTTTGTATTCCCTGAAATGTTAGAACGGTACCCATAAAGTTTGAAAATGCTTAAAATCCCGCATAATGCGTACCACGTGGTCACACATTCAGATGCCAATTTACAAGCAGACAATGGATTTGTCGACATGTGGTTGATGTAAAAGATACGTCAATATAACGTAAAGTAAGCCTTAAACCCACTTTCGATAAATGTGGAAAAACAAACCTAATTTGGCGAGTCTGAATAAGGAATCGCTCTCTTCGAACTCACCTTTTCAGAAGATGAGCCTTCCACTCCTCACTTCACCTTCACCCTTTCCACGAGTTTGTGAATACGTTTTCGTGAGAAGCGACAGACACGTTATAAATTGACTCGGAACGTCAGTCACATTCTATGTCAATTTTGAGGCGAAGGGAGGGTAGGGGTGGGCCTCAAGCGTGGGTTAGGACCTTCGGAGTCAACCCGAATGGATCGATAGCCCATGTTTTCGTCATTATCCGGGGGACGCTCTTGAAAAATGTTAATTGCCCAAATCCTCTGTTCTTTCCCAAAATGATGTATCCCTCTGCTCCCCCTTTTTTTACATTATTTTTTTTATAAATAAAAACTTGCATCATTAACGAGATTTGAAAAAAGTACATATAATTGTTCATTAAATCCCAAATTCATTAAATTCTACGAAATTAATTGGCGTGAAAAACGTCGTTATCGTTGACAATGGCGATTCTTCAAAGCGTTAATATGACTCAGAGGGCCATTACTCAACGTCTATATGACTTTGCGGTCATCTCGGATGCCTTGGGGATGGCAAATCCCATAACGCGAGGGGTCATCCTATTTTTGAAAATTAAAACCTACAATGTTGTTTGAAAAAATGGGAAATTTTATGATTTATGTCATTACATATTCATTGTCATTAAAATAAACCATTTTGGTAATAAAGAAGCGATCCAGTACAGATGTGGACCAATGAAAAATGTGATCCTCTCGACTTAATAACTGTCCAACATTTACTTTCAACCCTTTTCCCCCTTATAAGGTTTATCGAAAAGAAATATTATTTGCCAATGCTATACGTATTGGTTTTTCCCACCATGGATGTTTTTCTTCCAAAAAAATGGTCTTTTAATTAAATTTTTTTGGGGGAATATATTTTTCTCGGGTTTTTTTCATTTTAGGTTTAAGAATGGGGTAACCGGGCGGACCGTTCATCTTGAGGCGATTCATTGCCTTCGTTCTTTCAATTCTTTTGCTTGGATGATTCCTATATTCCAACTTCCATCTTTGATTATCCGAAATTCGTTGTCTCTCTCGCTCTCTATTTTCTTTTCCCGGACTTTTTTTCTCCCACCCAATTTTACCCTCAATTACCCTTCTCATTCTTTTAATATAAAACGTTCTAATCAAAGTGTTGAAAATTTTCTAATTTTAAATTTTTGTTTGTTTCAGGTAAGAATTTTTCATCAAATACTTAAGTAGGATTAAGGTAGGAAAAGTCATTGTCCACGTGATTACGCTTTTTCTAATTTCTAAAAGTAGTTTAGTCGATTTAATCGTTCTCGATATATTTTGAACCAATGTGTTGGATATTAGAGGAAAAAAGGCATTAGCGAAAGGGTATTGTCGCCTGTGGAGTAATAAAAAGGGACTGTGTGAGAGAAAAGAGAATACAATAACGCGATTAAAGACATTTTCTTTCCCTCTTTTGTCTGACCCTTCCTATTTTGTTTTTATTGCCCTTTTTTATCCTCTTCATCCAACTTTAATGTTCGGACAACAAGATTCTTTTCAGATTTCAACATATTTTCTCTGAAAGTGGTTTTCTAGAGAGGTCGAACCTTCCTCCCCTGTTATCTATCTCAGGGACCATCAATTTCACGTCATTTTTAATCGACGTCACTCCCCCACCCATGAACCGTTCAACGTTATGGCGTCACGTAAATTATCACTTACCTTATCTTTACGCCATTTGGGTTCGCTCTTGTGTAACCTAGATGTATTCTGACGATCATGTCCAAAATTCTTTGTTTGAAATTCAAGGGGGGAAAAAAAAATTGAAAATTATGGAGGAAAACTGTTTGTTTTATAATCGAGTTCGGAATTCGCGTGACTTGAACTCGTTATAATTCATCGGGTAGGCTATCTTGTGGCTTAACCTAATGAAATAATGTGTCATTTAAATTCAATCAATTACTAGTAAAGGAAACTACGATAAAGAACACGAAAACTTGTCTTTTTTTCCCAAGTTGAAATAGTAATTAGTTTCCCTATTATAGCAATCCTTTCTCAGTAGGTTAATGTAATCTGCTTCCTTGATCAAAGCGATTAATAAATCAACGAAATATAATGCATTTTTTCTAATTGGAAAATTAATTGGAAAACGAAGGAATGTATACATACATGTATATAGATGTATACACCATGTATACATACATGGTGTATAGATGGTCCGTACATCCATGGTGTATATATGGTCTGTATATATATCATGTATAGATCGTCTGTATATACAGGGTGTATAGATGGTCTGTGTATATATGGTGTATAGATCGTCTGTATATAAATGGTGTATAGATGGTCTGTACATTACAGGGTGTATAGATGGTCTGTACATTACAGGGTGTATAGATGGTCTGTACATTACAGGTATATAGATGGTCTGTATATACATGGTGTATAGATCGTCTGTATATACAGGGTGTATAGATGGTCTGTACATACATGGTGTATAGATGGTCTGTATTGTATCCATGGTGTATAGATGGTCTGTATATGCAGGGTGTATAGATGGTCTGTGTATATGGTGTATAGATCGTCTGTATATGCAGGGTGTATAGATGGTCTGTGTATATATATGGTGTATAGATCGTCTGTATATACATTGTGTATAGTTATAGATGGTTTGTACATACATGGTGTATAGATGGTTTGTACACACATGGTGTATAGATGGTTTGTACACACATGGTGTATAGATGGTCTGTACATTATACAGGGTGTATAGATGGTCTGTATATACATGGTGTATATATGGTCTGTATATACATACATACATGGTGTATATATGGTCTGTGTATACATACATGGTCTGCATATACATACATGGTGTATACATGGTCCGTATATTCTTACATGGTGTATAAATGGTCCATATATACATGGTGCATACATGGCCCGTATACATATACATACATAGTCCATATCTCCCCCATACCTTTCACGGTTCGCCTGATCTCTGCCCTTCCACCACAAAAGCAGAATTCAGACTCCCTCCATCACTTAAATCATTCCAAGTTGTTTTTTAATTAATATTATTTTCACCGACCTTGGTGAGTTTATCGAACTAATATTTAGCGAGTTTTTTTGTGTAAAATTTGAGAAAATTCCCTTTTTACAGCGTTGCTTAAAACTTGTTTGGGTTAAGGAAGCATCCTTGGAAGTGATGTTTGTCGGAAAATTTTATGACGTCGGGCGTTTCATTCGGGTAAGTTTGTTTTCTCGTCGAGGAGGCGAATCTGAGTTTTAGAGGCACTCCGTTTGTATACCTAGTCTCCACATAACGCTTGACAAAGGCTGATAATAAAACTTGATTTATGAAAGAACAATTTTCCAAAACCAACAAAAACATTATCTCAAAAATGGAAAAACATTGAAAATTCGAAAGTATAAAAGCTTTAAAGAAATTGTTCTATTTGAGGTCATAGTCAGCCCCTATATCGAATGTTATTGATGATCGGTTGTTTTTATTGTGACGGACAGGTGTTAGGTCCGAACCGCCGTTTTCTATTTTACATTCCCCTAAAGAGAGAAAACCCTCTATAAAAACAGACAGCTTTTAAAACAATTGAAACATCAGGCAAACGAAAATGTGATTATACACCAGAGAATACAAGTTTCAGCAAGCGGAATCCCTCACGTGTCAAAATCACTCCAATTACATTTTTATTTCTTCTCATTTCTCGCTGCCGGATTACGCTTTTTCCTTCCTCGTTGGGAGTTTTTAGAGTGCAATTAAAATGGGGATATTTTATTTCGCAAAATAATGAGGGGTTACTAAGGCAACCTAAAAACAAGTTTATTATTTACACAGAGAATTAAAAACTGACCTGATTTCCGGAAATGTTTATTTTCTCAATTTTTGCTTTTCTAGTGATGAGACTCTTTTTTAATGATGCCACAGAAACATGAGGATTGTGGTCTTTTGATGCTTATCATTAAAAATTATTATTATAATAAAAGTTTCATTTTTCACTTTCCAAAAAAAAAGATGGAAAAAACATTATGAAAACGCATTAGAAGCTTTTACTCTCCGGAAATGATGAATAATGCATCAAAAGGAGGAAACGACGTCTGATGAACTGACGGAAATCATAGGGTAGACACGTTTCTTAAAACTGCTCTACCCAAAAAGTCCGACAGTTAGGGGAGTCCTCATTCATTAAAAAGAAGAAAGAAAACGAAATTCTTGACGTCCCGCATATTGCGATTTGAGTATCGATCGTTTTCCCCCCCGGAATCACAACATAAAAGTCATGGAGGTCCATAAAATCGAGTGTCGTTCGTGTCTGCTTATTTTAAACAATAGCGCCCTATGGTATCACTCACTCCTCACCTTCAACGCTTTCGACATCTGCTTCCTGCCCTTTGTTCTTTCCCTCCGGGAGACTTTATTGGCAATCGAGATAGAAAGCCGAATCGCACGGAATTTGATTTACTCCCTCATATTCAATAGGAAAAGCCTCTTTCAATATTTGTACCAAAAACAAAATGTCCTCTGAAAGGGTAATTGAGGTGAAACACGTTTCTGCGGATGTTTTTGTCATTTTTGAACTCGAAGATGAAAGCGCAGATTTACTCTTCATTCAAACGGCGGCTAAGAAGGTTGATCAAAGAAAATGCTCAAGAAGCGGGACCCCCCCGACTCTCTTTTCACTTTGGAGAAGTAATCCAAGAAAAGTTAATTTTCTCAATCTCCTCTCTTTCTCATAGCATTCTGTTTGAGAAGGAATGAATGGGGACGAAAAGAAAAACTTTACCCTCAAAAGTTTCATAAACACTTTCAAGGTGATACGTCTGTGTGAAATGGGGAAAAATTGTACCTTCCTAATGACCATAACATCCAAATTTCATTACTTATACCAAAACTGCATTATCTATGCGTACCTATGTTATTCCCCTCCCTTTCTTTTTTATCACCCTACGTTTGTTGGATAGTATGCCAGAATTTGTTACTGAATTTTTTTCCCCCAGAATTTACACAATGGTGCCTTATCTGCTGCACGGCACAGCCTGCATTTGTAATTGTCCTTCATTTTATTGCTCTAAATAGACAATCTCGTTGGCCCATCATTGCTGGTTTTTTCATAAAAATTGTATTTGAAAAGATGAGGTTGTATAAATGAAGTCAGAAAGGGATTGGTTAGTTTATGGTAGTAATTTATGTTTTGCAGTAATGGGAGTAATGTGAACTATGTAGAAGAATTAAAAGGAGGGAATGCATAGATATGGAAGTTTCATTTCATAGTTAGTTAAGCATGACATATAACCTTTTTCATCGTCTGGATCCTCGTTGTTCATCGTAAACAATGAAAATAATCAATATACATGATCCTGGAGGCTTTTGTACATTCAACCCGTTACGTAAAAGCTATAAATTCTAGGGTGTCAAGGGTGGGTGTGTGGATCCTTGTTATCCTTTGGGTTCGGTTATGGGTCCACCCCTCTCTAATGAACTCATTAGACCCGTCTCGCCCTCGATATATAAATGCTTGTGTGTGGAGGGGCCTTGCCCATCAGGAGCACACATGTCAAGTGCCATCAACTGTTAAATTCGATGCTTCACCCCCCTCACCCCTTTTCTACCCTTCTAACCTCCAGCCGCAACAGGAGTGACACATTGTCACAGCTTCTGAGGGTATGGCAAACACACTCGTCCGTCAGTGGCGTTTTGACTCGCGTTATCAAACTTCAACAATATTGGTTACTAATTCGACTCACCGAACAGTCGGCGAACAGGTGCAGTTCAACACAAAATGCTTTAATGAACACCTACTTTGAAAATGCATTAAAGAAATCGCACCTCCAAAATAGTACGTTCCGTGTTCACATTTGTTCGTAAAACTAGGCAGGGTTGTCAATTAGGCAATCAAAAGTACCCCTATTAGCGATGAATCGCCCTTGGCGAAGCGTGATTGGTACAGCATGGTGGTGCTTCATGGGTACCTCACTATCATAGAGATGCATGATGGGTACTTCTCCATCATGGCGGTGCATAACGGTTGCCTTGCCATCATGGCGAGCATAATGGGTGCCTTGCCATCATGGCGAGCATAATGGGTGCCTTGGCATCGTGGGGATGCATAATGGGTGCCTTGGCATCGTGGCGATGCATAATGGGTGCCTTGCCATCGTGGCGATGCATTATGGGTGCCTTGGCATCGTGGCGATGCATAATGGTTAGACCACCATCGTGGCGATACATAACGGGTAGATCGACATCATGGCGATGCATACTGGGTAGACCGCCATCATGGCGATGCATACTGGGTAGACCTCCATCATGGCGATGCATAATGAGTGCCTTGGCATCGTGGCGATGCATAATGGGTGCCTTGGCATCGTGGCGATGCATACTGGGTAGACCGCCATCATGGCGATGCATACTGGGTAGACCTCCATCATGGCGATGCATAATGGGTAGACCTCCATCATGGCAATGCATAATGGGTGCCTTGGCATCGTGGCGATGCATAATGGGTAGACCGCCATCATGGCGATGCATAATGCGTAGACCTCCATCATGGCAATGCATAATGAGTGCCTTGGCATCCTGGCGATGCATAATGGGTAGACCGCCATCATGGCGATGCATAATGCGTAGACCTCCATCATGGCGATGCATAAGTGCCACATCGTGGCGACGCATACTGGGTAGACCGCCATCATGGCGATGCATACTAGGTAGATCGCCACCATGGCGATGCATGATGGGTGCCTTGCCATCATGCGGATGAATGATGAGTAGGTACTTTCGCTGTCCATCATGGGTAATCCACCTTCTCCCCTTCGATACATCCAAGATCCTTGAATTGAGATTGTTCAAAATTAGAGAATTTTTTGTTTAATTTTGAAACAGAGATTCAGTTGGTAGTAAAGTGGTTGTATTCCCTCAAATGTTTTTCTGTCTCTCTTCCTTCATTAACGACGTCAAAACTGTAATCTCCGTCAATTCTCGGCCTCCAAACAGCGTTACCGGTTTCCTTTTTGTCGCTTAAAGCCGGATTTTCTGATGGTAAACCCGGAATTTTTTTTCCCCTTTTTCCACGTTCAACAAACTCGCCATCATCACTTTTAAAACCGACAAGTTTCTATTGGAAAATTAATTTCCGGTCCGAAGAGTCCTACAGAGTACGGGAAATGAGCAATATGAATAGCTTGTTGAAGAGGAAGTCCTTTCCTTTACCTCCATCGATAACCCTTTTATTTTCCTCTTCAAAATCTCAAATAGACTCTAAAACTTGTCTAACTTATTTTTCCTTGAAAAGCTCGCAGTAAATTTTATTTCTTTACCCATAAATCAGCGAGTTTAAAAAAAGCGGTTATAAGAAACGGAATAAAGTATAGCCCGGATAACAGACTAATGATCCGAGAATAACCATTAGTTTAAATTAAACTCAATCTATCAGAGAGGGAAATGAAACCATTTACAATTTTAACATTTCCACCCTTTTTTCCTTTCTCATTTTTTCCCCCAGACCAAGATGTAGGTCAATATTCCGTAATTCAGTCGTCTCTATAGTGTGGAAATGCGGGGAGAGAAAAGGGGTGAGGACAAAAAGCGTGGAAGAGCCCCGGCAATATTTCAAACTCGGACCATTTTTCACAACTCCAGTGACAGAGGCGGAAGGAACGTACATAATTAGGAATATGAAGTTCCTATTCATCTCCTCCCAAAGATTCTATGCTCCTCTTTACAATGAAGGAAAAAATTTAAGAAAAAATAGGTTAAAAAAATTATAAAGCAATTATTTCTTTCTATGACCACCCTTGTTTCCTTTGATCGTATTCGCTTTTTCTAACTTTTTTCCTCTTTTTTCTCTCTTCACTGAAAGCAAGTTTGGACTGAAAGTACCACTTAAAATCTAAAGAAAAGGGAATTACATGGTGGAAAGAGGGGAAGAGCAAATAAAATGAAACTTTTCGTTTCTATTCAATAATTAAGTTCTTTTTAACTCCCCTCCCTATCCCCCTTTGAGCTCTTATTGCCCTGATGTTACTTTTTTTAAACCCTTTTTTCTAATTTTTTACTCACCCAGCGTTTTACACACAATCTGCTAGATTCGACCTGATATCGTGTTTTTCTTTATTTTGGTTCTAATTTTTTTAAATAAGAAAAATTCTAGATATTATATAAATTATTTTTGTCTGGAAGAAAAGTATCGAAATCTATAATTCAATCTTTCAAAACCAGGAGAGTAAAAGATGCAATAAATTTAGGGTTTTTGGGTCGGAAACAATTGCGGAAAGCGAACGTTTCCTTTGGTAAGCGGTCCTTCGAGTACGTTTAAGCTCGTACTTTTATGATACACGAGCTTTGGAGAAAAAGAAGAAAGAAAGAAAGGAAAAATAAAAGAAATTGTCTGAAAAAAAGATTTATTTCGCAACGGTTGAGTTGGTGGGCGAGGGTTCGCGTGAGGGCGTCCCTGGGAGATTAGTGAAAAGCAACGTGAACGTCTTCACTTCCCGGAGGGTTTCCCTATTGACCGAAGAAGCTAAGAGCATCCCCTTTTCTCGACCATAACTCTTAAAACTTACCAACTTTGTTGAACAACCTTTTAGTCAAAAGGGGTAATTGCTCCTTTGAACGGTCACCAAACTGCTCGAGCCTTCTCTAAGCGATCAAACCCGGAAGTTTTTTATTTTTACGAGAGGGAAACGACTTTTGAACCATAATTTGATACTTTTCTGTTATTTTACGATATCGACGTCGTGATTTTAAGTTTTTCGGGGAGGTTGAGGTGAATACGAAGGTGGATGTTAAAGTTGAGGTGGAGGTGGAGGTGGACGTGGAGGTGGACGTGGAGGTGGAGGTGGACGTGGAGGTGGACGTGGAGGTGGAGGTGGAGGTGGAGGTGGACGTGGAGGTGGATATATAGGTGGACTTGGAGGTGGAGGTGGATATATAGGTGGACGTGGAGGTGGAGGTGGATATATAGTTGGACCTGGAGGTGGAGATATAGGTGGACGTGGAGGTGGAGGTGGATATATTATAGGTGGACGTGGAGGTGGATATATATGTGGACGTGGAGGTGGATATATAGGTGGACGTAGAGGTGGATATACAGGTGGACGTGGAGGTGGATATATAGGTAGACGTGGAGGTGGTTATATAGGTGGACGTGGATGTGGAGGTGGAGATATAGGTGGACGTGGAGGTGGAGGCGGATATATAGGTGGACGTGGAGGTGGATATATAGGTGGACGTGGAGGTGGATATATATGGGACGTGGAGGTGGAGATATAGGTGGACGTGGAGGTGGAGATATAGGTGGACGTGGAGGTGGACGTGGAGATGTAGATGGAGATGGTGGTCAGTGTTGAATGTGGAGGTAGAGGTGGAGGTGGATATGAATGTTGGGGTGGAGATGAAGGTTTTTTTTAATTTTTATAACGACTTATGATGTAATAGATGCCTGAAGTGTTGGTTTTTGGGTTGATTTGTTTTGTTATGCTTAGACGGTGTGTGTTGTTGGATGAACGGCTCACCCCTTCGAGCCTACCGAAAGCCGAGATTAAGGAAGGCGTGTTAATTAATTTATTTTAGGGCGAGTCCTGATATCCCTCGATCCTAGAATAACATTGGTTTATTGCCAATTAAAAGGGCAATTATGTGACGTGTGATTTTCATAAATTCTATCCCCTTTTGGTTGAATTAATAGGATTATTACGAGACGGGATTTGAG
This sequence comes from Orius laevigatus, assembly GCA_018703685.1. Lineage (NCBI taxonomy): Eukaryota > Metazoa > Arthropoda > Insecta > Hemiptera > Anthocoridae > Orius > Orius laevigatus. Next base: position 20,198 of record JAGWEN010000071.1, read on the forward strand.
GTTATTTGGTTGGCCGATTCGTGAGGGGATTGTGCCGTTTGATTTCTCACATTTTTCTCCATGGAATTGGCTCGTTAAGATGCCCGGAGACAAGCGGAGGCACGTTTTGCTTTAAGGATGACTCATCGAAAAATCAACCCCCGTCAACGCCCTCAATCAGTCGAAACCCCTTCTTTCATAAAATCGGAAAATCTTTTCCTTTTCTGTTAATCTTCGTAAAGTTTTTTGCGAAGAAAATTGAAAAAAGAAAATCGAAAAAACGTGGAAACTGCTTAAGTCGCTGGATATAAAAAAGTCTAGGTCACGAGATGACAAGGGGAAAGAAAATTAAGTGTAGCCCAGTTTGAAAGGAGATACTCTTTAGGAAGGTGACTGGGCCAGGGGGTTCGGAATCACTTTCCAAAACACGTTTTCGCCAAGGGGCGTAAACTCGATCCTTGAATTTATTCGATCCTCTCTCAGGCATCTCCAGTCTTATCACAAAACTGCGCAAGGCGAATTTTTCTTCCCCTTTTTACCTCTTAATTTAAACCCTTTTACTCCTCCTGATGGTTTAAAATCAGTATGTACAACTTGAGATCCTTATTTTAACGAGATAATTAATTTCTGTATTATATTACGTATTCAATTTCCTTAGAAGTTCATCTTTTAAGGCTTTTCTTCCTTTTGACATTCAGCGTCATTCACTGAGAACTTTCTAACGGCTTACATGTCCATAAAAGGATACTGTTCACCTAATTATGACTGTTGAACATGTGTGTTTATTTGGAAAAAAATTATTCATGGCAAAACAAGTTTTTCCCCTCCAGTGCTATATTCACAGTGGAGACTCAAGTATGGAGAAGTGGCACTTCTACCTTTTGTATTGTGAATAACTTTTTCAATATTTGTTTATTGCAACGATCTAGATTTGGAAATTATTCAATCTTCTCTGGAAAGGATCCGGGATGAGGATTCTGATCGATTCGTTTTTATGGAGATTGTAAAAAAGGAGGGCTTCCCAAGCGATTTCTTTGAGACTCGGTATGCAAATCCAAGCGGAGACGACGTCGTTGCATCTTTCCGAATGGTGTCGATTTTTTCGACTTACGCCTCCAAAAAGGAAGACTTTTCCGTAAGAAGTGAGACATGAGTCGTGAAAAAATGTCGGAAAATGGAGCCTCATTGATGCTAGATGGGTCCAATGGTTGGTTTCGAGGTCTAAATACCAAGTGTCATCTAACGATTCTGGTCCATAAACTCCACCAAAGATAAAAACACGATTTTCTCTTTGGACTGAACTGTGGTACCTTCTTGGCTGAGGAAAGCTTTTGTCTGTATAAGTTTTTATGATCTCCCAGCGGTTCGTTTTCAAAGAAAACACATTGATGTCGATAAGGGTGAATGAATCATTGGAAGTGCCTCCTCCTATGATGTAAATTTTGTTTTGGTAGAAAGCCAACGTGTGTCTGTATCTTCCGTCGGGTTCGTTTGCCTGTCCGCTACACGCGGAAACGCATTTCCAGTTGTTTGTTTTCACATCGAAAGAATGAATGTGTGACCAGAAATCGTATCCTGATGTCCCTCCGACTACGAATAGTTTATCGTCGTGATAAAGAGTGGACTGACCGTATCCTGGTGTTGGAAGGTCTCCAAGAGCTGCGATTTCTTTGAATTCGAGAACGTTTTGTTTTAGATCGCACACGAAAATCTTGTTGCTTGAATTTGCCCCGAATTCGAGTCCGGAGCCGCCATATGAGAGGAGGACGTTGCCCAAAAGGGTTATGGAAGGAGATGTCGGGTACGGTGGGAATTCTTCCACTTCTAACTGAGTCCATTTTCCGTCAAACAAGTCCAAACGCCAGAGCTCTTTGAGTATCTTCGTTCTAGGCGAGAGGAGCCTCTCTGATGGGTTGAAGCCTCCAAAAGCATACAAGTATCGATCGTCGCTAACTACTCGGTGACCGCTCCTCGCACATGGTTTTGATGAACTGCACGAAAAAGATTGAAAAACGAAAGGTCTAAACTTGTAAACAGTCGGCTCACTCATTTTTTCATCAAACAACTTTTTTAACAAAAAATCAAACATAAATGTTTTCTCTCAAAATAAAACGTTCATTTATTAAATAAATAAAAAATAAATAAACCATATGTAATATATGGTATAACCATAATAAATATGACTAGATGAAAGGTTTAATTCTGTATTCAAAAAGGCTTTTACATACCTAATTTTTTTAGGTTTAAAATGTGGATAATAAGTGCTCTTATTGTCGATCAGATGCAAAATCTGCCTAATAAAGGCAATTTTTTTTTTTGTCAAAAAAGGTTCAAAATCAGGCTGAGAAGAGTCAAAATCTGGTCGAGTAGTTTCATTTTTTTTCTTCTCCAAAAAGGGTCACAATATGACTTAAAAGGGCCTTATCTATTCAACAAAAGGGTCAAAATTTGGCTAAAAATTGACTTTTTTTTTCGAAAAAGAGCCCAAATATGGTTAAAAAGCATCGTTTCTTGGAGCAAAAGCTCTCTAGCCTGAGAGCCGCCTTGACGACCACTTCAATAGCCTAATTTCCTACGGAAATCCGCTGCAAGTCAAAATCCGGCTAAAACGGGGTTTTTTCGTGTCAAAAAGGGTTGAAATATGGCTGTAAAAGGGTGTTTTCTTGTTAAAAGGGTCGAAATCTTGTTGAAAAGTGTCTTAGCTTGTCAAAAAGGGTCTAAATCTGACCGAAAAGGGTCTTTTTTTAGGGCCTTTTCTGGTTAAAATGGGTCATTATCTGGCTAAAAAGGGGCTTTTCTTGTAAAAAAGGGTCAAAATTTAGTTGAAAAATTTATTTTCTTCTAAAAAGGGTCAAAATCTGGCTAAAAAGGGGCTTTTCTTGCAAAAAGGGTCAAAACTTAGCTGAAAAGTCCTTGTTTTTTTTTTTTTTCTCTAAAAAGGGTCAACACCTGGCTGAACCTAAAAGGGGCCTTTTCTTGACCTCAAAGGACAAAATCTGCTTAAAAAGGGTTTTTTCATGTCAAGAAGGGTTACAATCTTGCTGAAAAGGGCATTTTCTGGCTGGGGGGTCAAAATCTGGCTGAAAACTGAAAAGCATCTTTCTTGTAAAATGGGTAAAAATCTGGCTCAAAGGGGTCTTTTATTGTCAAAAAGGGTCAAAATCTGGCTGAAAAGGGTCTTTTCTTGTCAATAAGGGGTCAAAACCTGGTTGAAAGGGGTCTTTTTTTTACATAAAGGGTCAAAATCTGGCTAAATGGGTCTTTCCTTGTCAATAAGGTGTCAAAACCTGGTTGAAAGGGGTCTTTTTCTTTACATAAAGGGTCAAAATCTGGCCGAAAAGGGTCTTTTCTTGTCAATAAGGGGTCAAAACCTGGTTGAAAGGGGTCTTTTTCTTTACAAAAATGGTCAAAATCTGGCTGAAGTAATGACACAACGATACATCCTAATTAAATTCCATTATTTTGTAGGTAGAAGAGACCCTGTCGAAAGAGGATGGCTGAAATTCCTAAATAAAAGAACTAATTTACTGCATTCTAAAAACAGTTTAGGCGAATGAATTGTTATTGGTTTACAACGTGCAAATCCGCACTCAAAATTGAACTCATTTCAAATACGATTACCATAACAGTATGAAACCCCTCTCACGTTAAGGTTACTAATATCGAGGACCTTCATCTGCAAGGAATATTAAAGGGGCTTTACGGTCGGGGATTGGGGATCTTGATTGCAATAGTTGGTCGGGACCTTTTCCCTTCACTCATAAATCTAATCTAAAATCTAATCATACGTCCCTTCCTTTTAATGTCCAAGGGCATCTTCCTTTGATATGCACATGAATGCACTCAGGTCTTATCGATAATCAAAAAAGGAGAATGAAATTTTTTCTGATTGTTTGCAAATAAAAGGAAGAAAAGAATTTTTTAAAAAGACATCCGTTGAGGTTGCATAACTTTTAGTAAATGGCCCGTGAAGGTGGTTAAGGAGAGCAGTTAAGATAAATTTTATGTTTTAATCTTTTAAATTGCACTCTAACGCGTTTCGTTGTGCTTAGCCTTGCTACCAGAACAAGCAGAGATGCCAGACTTTGGAGTAAAAGCTGCCTTTCTCCATAAAAATGAACGTTAAACGAGATTTTCAATGGAATATTAAGTTCCTTAAAAAGAGAGGTGGGAAGGATGGAGGTTTGGAGGGTAAGGGAGGTGGTTTAAGGTTGGGGGAGAGGGGATGTTAGAGGGAGGTTGAGGAAAGCGACAGGAGGATAGTGGAGCTGATAAGAGAGTAGGGGAGGTGATTGGTGGGTCGAGGAGGCTAGAGAGGTGATTAGAAGGTCGATAAGGGTAGAGGAGGTTATTGGAGGGAGGAGGGTAAGGGTGGTGAGAGTCGAGGAGGGTAAGGGAGGTGATAAGAGAGAGGGGAAGTAGTGGAAGGTTCTTCAACTAGATTAGGGATTCAAGAGATTAGGGAATGCGATATGAAGGTCGAGGAGAGTAGGGGAGATTATTTAAGGGTTGAGGAGGGTAAGGGAGGTGATGGGAGAGTGGGGGAAGTTTCTGGCAGAGGGAGGATGTGAGAAGAAGGTTGAGGAAAGCGAAGGAGGATAATGGACATGATAAGAGAGTAGGGGATGTGATATCAGGGTCGAGGAGAATAGGGGAGGCGATTTGAGGGTTGAGGAGGGTAAGGTAGGTGATGTGAGAGTGGGGAAGTAGTGGAAGTTTGGAGCAGATCAATGTGAGAAGAAAGTTAAGGAAAGCGACAGGAGGATTGGAGGTGGTTATAGAGAAGGGGAGGCGATTGGTGAGTCGAGGAGAGTGGGGGAGGTGATTTGAGGGTTGAGGATGGTAAGGCAGGTGATGAGAGAGTAGGGGAAGTAGTGGAAGGTGGGGGCAGAGTGAGGATGTGAGGGGTAGGTTCATGGGAGGGGGTATTTGGTGTTTGCGGAGAGGTCTGTAGAGCTGCAAATTGAGAAAGTTCGACTTACGTCGTTTCCTTCTCCATACCTCATTTTTAATACGAATCACTCATTTTTGCTCTTTTAGAGTCCTAAATCTAGCTTTTTATAGTTCAAACTCTCTGTTTTTAAGTGTTCTTATTTCTTAGGAAATCGGTCGAGTTATCTATCGTTTATGCTAATGTTTTTCGTGAAGAGCCAACTAGATAAAGTTAAAAAGAATTGCCAGGAAGCGATAACAAACGAGGCACATTGTCTAGTAATATCCTCTTTTCTTCCGTTTAAACTCTTTTTAGCTGGAAAAAGAAAAATATTTTAATTTAAGAAGTTTTCTCCTTGGGAAAAAAAGATGCAAAAATGTAAACGAATTTAATTAAAACATAAATTAAACCGGAAATTGTACTCTCTTGGGAAGAATAAAAGGAAAACGCGGTCGGAGAGGGAAGGGTTTAATCGGGAAACGGGATAGTTGCCCTGGGCGGACGTGGGACGCGAAAAGGCGAAGGAAAAGTTAAAATAATAAATAACTCCTGGAACAGGTGACGCTTCTTGTTTTGAATTCGTAACTGCTCGCCGAGTTTTTAGGGAGCCCCGCGTGGCGTTTACAGAATAGGGCAGAGCACTTTCTCAAAACTAAACGATTCACGAGGTTCCATGTAAATTTTTTCCTTGAATTCCTTAAAGTAAAGGTTTTAAGAGCTTTCAAAACAGGAAAGGTGAATCTGGCAGTTCCGCATTAGGTAGTTCTAAATCCAAGTTTTCCTCACCATCTCCTACGCTTCCTACGCTTTTTCCATTTTGAAAAAACAGGCCAGATTTGGCACTTTTTTTCAGTTTTCGCTCTCTAGCGCAAAAACAATCCATTTTAGCGACTTAACCACTAAGTAAAAAAAGAAAGATTTTTAAATTTTGCTTCTAATGAACCTTTAAAAGCCAAAATCGGTCTTGCCGTTAGGGAGATATCGATGGTCAAAAATTACCTTTTTTTTAGGGACAAGTTTTATGGATGCCGAGTTGTCCGTTTTCTGCTTGTTCCATTAAGAAATTATAGAAGTGCTATTGTCGCTTGGCTTGAAGAAACGGAAAATTTTGTTATTGTTTGTTCGTTTTTGTTGGATGTTGACTTAACAAGAGGGGTATTATCGGAGACTTGAGAAGCCTTATATTTTGCTGACTTTTCCCTTATTGAGTGAAAGGAAAAAAAAAGTTTTCTTGGGTTTTTAGCGGCTTCTATTTTAAAAAAGACTTTTTTTCGGAGTCCATTGACGTTGTAAACTCCACGGTATTTCCTCCGACGGTCTTCACCTCAAAAGGAAATCCGTGAAGGGATCTAAGGAACTCGAGGAAGGGAACAAAAATTGTAAATTATGTGAAGAGACGGTGAGGGGTGAAAGGACGTCAAAAGCAGGAGTTTGAAGAGGAATCCCTGTAATAATAGGGGCGAAAACTTTTCAGTCAAATTTTTCCCACCTTCCACCCCCTCGGAGCCATTTTCACGCCTCTCGATTTCATCCCTTGTCGTTTTTAAACTTTTCAAAGTTGGTAAATTTTTTAAACCGATTGATTTTCTCTGGTGTAAAAGCCCGAATTAATATAAATGATGGAATAATTGCTTAAGTGGTTCTTAGATCTAGTTGTGGTTTGATCGTAGCTCCCGGCACAATTAACGTTTCCCGGGGAGATGGGTCGGGAAGCCAGGAAAATCGAATTATTCCCGTAGAGTCGCGCTTCCTTTAATTTATAGGCACTTGGAAGACGCCTTGCCAAATATGAGAACATTTATCCTGGATTAAGTTACAGAAGGCACTTAAAGCGATAACATTTTGAGGGGAACGTTAACTCCCATCCATATTTGATGGACAAATGGTCCCATTGATGAATTACTTCGTCCTCAAGTTTATAATCGATGAATGATTCAGTTTATCAACATTCTTGACTCCCAAAGGTCCCGTTAGCGCGTTTTACAATGGGAGATTCCATCGGGAGATTTCATTAAACCCCTCGAGTTCACCCTACCATTCTTGAAATTATTTTCGTTATTTATGATATACAAAGGCGTCGATGTTTTTATTGCCACGTGAACTGCGAAGGGTGAGAAAAACTATAAGTTAGAATACTCGTACACAGATGTAGGGGAGACGAAATTTATGATTTCTGTGGTGATTCGTTTGAAAACTTCTGAAAAATAACAACTCTTATCATACAAAAAGAGTTTCGCTGCTTCATAAATCTTTGGTTATCTTTGCAAGCTAATTGTATCGTAAAACTCGTTCCTTTTTCGAGATTTCACTTTTGAGGCAATTCAACAGCTTTCCCCAAGTTTTAAGCGGAAGGATTCATTTATTTTTTAGATGACAAATGACCTAAAGAAAGCGTTGTTATGAAGGTTTACCGGGAGAACAATAAGAGTCTATTATTCAAAAGCTTACAAACAGAAACGATTTACAAGCTTTTACCATAACAAAACAAGAGTTTAGGATGAAGTTTACGTATTTATCAGTTTGACCCCGAAGAGTTAAAATTTATTCTTGGAAGAAAAGGGTCCGAATTAAGTTAAGAAACTCTCCCGAACGGCGACATTCAAGGGTCTCCAGATTAAAACGTTCAGACCTCATAAACGTTTCTTGGTTGAGGGTTGAAAGGCACCGTTGAGTAATTCATAGGGATTCATTGAGCGGGTTAAATGGAATTCGGGGGATTCAATTTAATCATACTTAAGAGAACAATGGGTCGGTTACATTTTGTTTGTCCTACCCACTCCCCCGGGGCTTCCGACTCGGTTATTTTCTCCGATCCCGAAACAAGGGAGACTCTCCCGTTCTCTGGAGCCATAGGATGTGCTTAGGATGGAACAAATATCCCTTCGAGATCGTTTGTTTGATGTTACCGAACCGGCTAACGGACAAGCTTCTCTCATGGCAACTTTAGCTGTTTGACATCCTCGTATATATCGGACCATCCCTTTTACGTTTTAACAAAGTTCACATTTATTTCACATCAAATAGCCTATAGTCGAACACAGGGCTATTGAAACTCGACGCAAAAAGGACATCGCGTTTTTTCAGTTTGAATGAAATCGACTTCATAAAAAGATCGAGTACTAATTTTGAACCTTTTGTGACTTTTAAAAATATGTGGAAGGACGGTCTGAAGAATCGAACTTGTGACCTTCGAAATGTATAAAAGCACTTCAAGTGGTTTGGATGGGTATTAGACCTCATTTTATGCGGTTTGGCCTCTCATGTCAAACCAGCCCAAAACCATACTAAACCAGCTCAAACCATCCGATTGAATGGATTTCTAGTGAATTTTACCTCCTTTTTAGCGGATTCTAGAGGATTTTATATTTTTTTTAGTGGTTTTTGTCTCTTTCCTAGTAGTTTTTCCTCATTCTTAGTGGTTTTTACCTCCGTTTCTAGTGGTTTTTATCTCTGTTTTCTAGTGGTTTTTATCTCTCTTTTCTAGTGGTTTTTATCTCTGTTTTCTAGTGGTTTTTATCTCTCTTTTCTAGTGGTTTTTATCTCTCTTTTCTAGTGGTTTTTATCTCTGTTCTCTAGTGCTTTTTATCTCTATTTTCTAGTGGTTTTTATCTCTTTTTTTTCTAGTGGTTTTTATCTCTCTTTTCTTCTAGTGGTTTTGATCTCTCTTTTCTAGGGGTTTTGATCTCTCTTTCCTAGTGTTTTTGATCTTTCTTTTCTCGTAGTTTTTATCTCTCTTATCTTGTGGTTTTTATCTCTCTTATCTAGTGATTTTTACCTCTTTTTTAGTGGTTTTTTAATCTCTTCTCTAGTGGTTTTTATCTCTCTTATCTAGTGGTTTTTTACCTCTTTTTTAGTGGTTTTTTAATCTCTTCTCTAGTGGTTTTTATCTCTCTTTTCTAGTGGTTTTTATCTCTCTTTCCTAGTAGTTTTTCCTCATTCTTAGTGGTTTTTACCTCCGTTTCTAGTGGTTTTTATCTCTGTTTTCTAGTGGTTTTTATCTCTGTTTTCTAGTGGGTTTTATCTCTGTTTTCTAGTGGTTTTTATCTCTCTTTCCTAGTGTTTTTTATCTCTGTTTTCTAGTGGTATTTTTCTCTGTTTTCTAGTGGTTTTTGTCTCTTTTCTAGTGGTTTTCACCTCTTTTCTATTGGTTTTTACCTGTATTCTAGTAGTTCCTACCACGTTTTTCCGGATTTATGTCTACCCATATTACCTGGAAAGAGCGAAATTTTTGTGAAAGCTATATATTTCGCTTTTTTTGTGTGTCGCCCGTTTGAAAAACGTAATTACATCTGACGTGAAGGACGTAGCGCTATAAAAGCCTCCCGCCCTTCCTGCTCAGCCACGAGTCGCAATTAATTGAATGGATAAAATCCCCGTAGTTGTATGAAAAGGACGAGTTGAATCCATCGCTTGTCATTTTTCAAAGCCCCTCCGGGGGCGCAAAAAGGGCCGACTGAGGGGGGAAGGTTTAAATATAATTTGATATGAGACGAGGCCAAAAAGGCCGGTAGCGGGAGCCCGAAAGGCGGTGAAGAAGTTAGGTGAGACATGCTTGATTTATGCAACCCCCTCTCTTTAAATTAGTTTCGCCCGAGACCGCAAAGCCTATTTGAAATTTATTAAAGAATTTTCCTTTCCCAAAGCTCTCCCTGATATTCCGGGTAGAATAATTAATCCCGGCGAAGGGATGAAAGTCCAGGATTTGAACTGCAATTTAATCCCCAAAGCTCCCGTCTTTTTTAATGAATATTTTTTTAAGCGGTATTTATGTCCTGTTAAAAAAATTGTCCTTCACTTTTATCATTCTTGTTTTTTCAATTTGTTATTTTTAAACATTATCTTAATATGTCATGATATGTCAATTTTTGTTTTGTTTTTCGCTTTTTTGCCTTATAATTGTCCAATTTTTATCCTTCAAAAGCGTATTCTCATTCTTTTGAAAAACTCTATAATCCCTTGGAAGCAATTTTTCCAAAAAAAAATTCCTTACGGAAAATCGGAAATCAAATTGTCCAAGAATAATTTTGTTTTACAAAATCTCGTAATCATCCAGAAGGGTATGAGGTACAAATTCCAAATCTGCTACTTTTTTGAAAATTGGTTAAAAAATGTCGTCGTAATCGTTGTCCAATGGAAAGTCGCTATTTAATTTAATTTTGATACATATTATTTGCCAACAGAGTTCATAGTAATTGAATTTTTTCCGTCTTTTGCGTTACATATCATGAAAATTGAAACATGATAGCATAAAAGACTTTATCTTTCATTTTTTTCGCTTTATGTCCGTATATTTGACAAAAATCTGTTACATATTCATCTCGTATAAATCTCTCATGTATTAAAACCATCCCAGGGCGGTACGTACGAAAAGTTTGGATACCCTAATTTGTCCCGCGTGGGCTCGAAAACCGGGGCAATCCACTTCCGCACCGGCTGGGAATTAAAATGCTCCCATGTCAACAAATTCATTTGAAAGGAAAAAAAGGACCGAGTTTAGAATTGATTATAAAGGATTTTTTCATCACGTTTTTAGAACTGTAAACATTCTAAATTGTCAATATTTGATTTCAAAAATAGTTTTTTTTTTTTTTTTAAATTTTCTAGTAAAATATTAGACTTAAAACAAAGGCAGATGGTGTCGAGGATTACATTATTGGAAAGGAAGAAAACGTAATATTTCCCTTCAAAGAGACAGAAAGCCTAATTGTTATTCTCAAGTTAATTGAAAAATCTCCGATGGCCCTGGAAAACTTCAAAACCGAGACGGAGGTGAAGGAAAAGAGAAAACATTAATTAGCTTCGCTTCCCCCCAGACACCTCTCCACCAGCATCGCCTCTGAGCCCTCTTTTTCCTCCAGAACTCCCGTTTATATTGAATTGTTAACTTAGAATTTTAAACATAATTGGAGAGAACTCGATGGGTTCGGATCCGGGGGTATGTAAATCAATTCATTTTCAAGGGTGAACCGAGGAAACGGAGATTCTAACTAATCAACTTGAGGATTCGTTCTGAAGGGGCTCCGCAAAAGTTTGGCCGGAAAGGTAAATAAACGTAAATTATTGAATCTTTTTCATCCCCCTTTCATTTTCTTTAAAACATTTTCCCACTTTTTTTGTTGTAAATTAAGCCTATTGTTCGGATCTATTTGAATAGATCATGGTTATATCCGACAAGAGGATGGGGTCGATATTTTCGAATGCATCTGGTTTTGTATCTGATCGGGAAAATTCCAACCCCCCCTCTTTTTGCATGAGCAGTTTTGAATTCAGTATTACGGAACCATCCCCTCTACTTTTCTCATAAATTGAACCCTTTCAGAATGTTTCGTTTGATATTTTACTTCCCTAATAAAACCGAACTCGAAATCAGTGAAGACCTCGTTGGGGCAGAACCGCTATCAGTGTATCTTTGATGGGATCAGTACCTATATCTGTAAACTTCCTGTAGGTAGTGATTTTGGAACATCAAATTCTCATTTAGGTGAAAATAGTGGGCATTTCGAAGATCTGGACGAAAGGCAGTCTTGGGGTCCAGTGGAATAATGGGACAAACCAGCCTGCCTTAGGGTCCAGTGGAATAACGGGACATGGCTAGTCCACTTCTTAGCGTCTAGTGGAATAATGGGGCAAACAAACCTGCCTTAGGGTCCAGTGGAACAACAGGATAAGGCCAGTCTAATTCTTTGTGTTCAGTTTAATAAAGGGGGGGACAAGGCCAGTCTAATTATTAGTGTCCAGTGGAATAATGGGACAAACTAGCCTGCCTTAGGGTCCAGTGAAATAACGGGACAAGGCAAGTCCAATTCCTAGTATCCAGTGGAATAATGGGACAAACCAGCCTGCCTTAGGGTCCAGTGGAACAACGGGACAAGGCCAGTCCAATTCCTAGTATCCAGTGGAATAATGGGACAAACCAGCCTGCCTTAGGGTCCAGTGAAACAACGGGACAAAGCCAGATCAATTCCTAGTGTCCAGTGGAACAACGGAACAAGCCAATCTAATTCCTAGGGTCCAGTGGAACAACAGGACAAGGCCAGTCTAATTATTAGGGTCCAGTGGAATAATGGGACAAACCAGCCTGCCTTAGGGTCCAGTGAAACAACGGGACAAAGCCAGATCAATTCCTAGTGTCCAGTGGAACAACGGAACAAGCCAATCTAATTCCTAGGGTCCAGTGGAACAACAGGACAAGGCCAGTCTAATTATTAGGGTCCAGTGGAATAATGGGACAAACCAGCCTGCCTTAGGGTCCAGTGAAACAACGGGACAAAGCCAGATCAATTCCTAGTGTCCAGTGGAACAACGGAACAAGCCAATCTAATTCCTAGGGTCCTGTGGAACAACAGGACAAGGCCAGTCTAATTATTAGGGTCCAGTGGAATAATGGGACAAACCATCCTGCCTTAGTGTCCAGTGAAACAACGGGACAAGGCCAGTCCGATTCTTAGTGTCCAGTGGAATAATGGGACAGAGCCAGACGAAGTCTTAGGGTGCAGTAGAACAACGGGACCATGCTCAACCGAATTCTCAGTGTTCAGTCTAACAATCGGACCAAGTCTTAGGGTCAAGTGGAATAACGGGACAAGCCAATCTAATTCCTAGGGTCCAGTGGAACAACAGGAAAAGGCCAGTCTAATTATTAGGGTCCAGTGGAATAATGGGACAAACCATCCTGCCTTAGGGTCCAGTGGAACAACGGGACAAAGCCAGTTCAATTCCTAGTGTCCAGTGGAACAACGGGACAAGGCCAGTCTAATTCCTAGGGTCCAGTGGAACAACAGAACAAGGCCAGTCTAATTATTAGGGTCCAGTGGAATAATGGGACAAACCAGCCTGCCTTAGGGTCCAGTGAAACAACGGGACAAAGCCAGATCAATTCCTAGTGTCCAGTGGAACAACGGAACAAGCCAATCTAATTCCTAGGGTCCTGTGGAACAACAGGACAAGGCCAGTCTAATTATTAGGGTCCAGTGGAATAATGGGACAAACCATCCTGCCTTAGTGTCCAGTGAAACAACGGGACAAGGCCAGTCCGATTCTTAGTGTCCAGTGGAATAATGGGACAGAGCCAGACGAAGTCTTAGGGTGCAGTAGAACAACGGGACCATGCTCAACCGAATTCTCAGTGTTCAGTCTAACAATCGGACCAAGTCTTAGGGTCAAGTGGAATAACGGGACAAGCCAATCTAATTCCTAGGGTCCAGTGGAACAACAGGAAAAGGCCAGTCTAATTATTAGGGTCCAGTGGAATAATGGGACAAACCATCCTGCCTTAGGGTCCAGTGGAACAACGGGACAAGGCCAGTCCAATTCCTAGTGTCCAGTGGAATAATGGGACAAACCAGCCTGCCTTAGGGTCCAGTGAAACAACGGGACAAAGCCAGTTCAATTCCTAGTGTCCAGTGGAACAACGGGACAAGCCAATCGAATTCCTAGGGTCCAGTGGAACAACAGGACAAGGCCAGATCAATTCCTAGTGTCCAGTGGAATAATGAGACAAACCATCCTGCCTTAGTGTCCAGTGAAACAACGGGACAAGGCCAGTCCAATTCCTAGTGTCCAGTGGAATAATGGGACAAACCAGCCTGCCTTAGGGTCCAGTGAAACAACGGGACAAAGCCAGATCAATTCCTAGTGTCCAGTGGAACAACGGGACAAGGCCAGTCTAATTCCTAGGGTCCAGTGGAACAACAGAACAAGGCCAGTCTAATTATTAGGGTCCAGTGGAATAATGGGACAAACCATCATGCCTTAGTGTCCAGTGAAACAACGGGACAAGGCAAGTGCAATTCCTAGTGTCCAGTGGAATAATGGACAAACCAGCCTGCTTTAGGGTCCAGTGAAACAACGGGACAAAGCCAGATCAATTCCTAGTGTCCAGTGGAACAACGGGACAAGCCAATCTAATTCCTAGGGTCCAGTGGAACAACGGGAGAAAGCCAGATCAATTCCTAGTGTCCTGTGGAACAACGGGACAAGCCAATCTAATTCCTAGGGTCCAGTGGAACAACAGGACAAGGCCAGTCTAATTCCTAGGGTCCAGTGGAACAACAGGACAAATCCAGTCTAATTATTAGGGTCCAGTGGAATAATGGGACAAACCATCATGCCTTAGTGTCCAGTGAACAAACGGGACAAGACAAGTCCAATTCCTAGTGTCCAGTGGAATAATGGACAAACCAGCCTGCTTTAGGGTCCAGTGAAACAACGGGACAAAGCCAGATCAATTCCTAGTGTCCAGTGGAACAACGGGACAAGCCAATCTAATTCCTAGGGTCCAGTGGAACAACAGGATAAGGCCAGTCTAATTCTTTGTGTTCAGTTTAATAAAGGGGGGGGGACAAGGCCAGTCTAATTATTATTGTCCAGTGGAATAATGGGACAAACTAGCCTGCCTTAGGGTCCAGTGAAACAACGGGACAAGGCAAGTCCAATTCCTAGTGTCCAGTGGAATAATGGGACAAACCAGCCTGCCTTAGGGTCCAGTGAAACAACGGGACAAAGCCAGATCAATTCCTAGTGTCCAGTGGAACAACGGGACAAGGCCAGTCTAATTCCTAGGGTCCAGTGGAACAACAGAACAAGGCCAGTCTAATTATTAGGGTCCAGTGGAATAATGGGACAAACCATCATGCCTTAGTGTCCAGTGAAACAACGGGACAAGGCAAGTGCAATTCCTAGTGTCCAGTGGAATAATGGACAAACCAGCCTGCCTTAGGGTCCAGTGAAACAACGGGAGAAAGCCAGATCAATTCCTAGTGTCCTGTGGAACAACGGGAAAAGCCAATCTAATTCCTAGGGTCCAGTGGAACAACAGGACAAGGCCAGTCTAATTCCTAGGGTCCAGTGGAACAACAGGACAAATCCAGTCTAATTATTAGGGTCCAGTGGAATAATGGGACAAACCATCATGCCTTAGTGTCCAGTGAACAAACGGGACAAGGCAAGTCCAATTCCTAGTGTCCAGTGGAATAATGGACAAACCAGCCTGCTTTAGGGTCCAGTGAAACAACGGGACAAAGCCAGATCAATTCCTAGGTCCAGTGGAACAACGGACAAGCCAATCTAATTCCTAGGGTCCAGTGGAACACAGGATAAGCCAGTCTAATCTTGTGTTCAGTTTAATAAAGACAGGCCAGTCTAATTATTATTGTCCAGTGTGAATATGGCACAACACAAACTAGCTGCCTTTAGGGTCAGTGAAACAACGGGACAAGGCAAGTCCAATTCCTAGTGTCCAGTGGAATAATGGGACAAACCAGCCTGCCTTAGGGTCCAGTGGAACAACGGGACAAGGCCAGTCCAATTCCTAGTGTCCAGTGGAATAATGGGACAAACCAGCCTGCCTTAGGGTCCAGTGAAACAACGGGACAAAGCCAGTTCAATTCCTAGTGTCCAGTGGAACAACGGACAAGCCATCGAATTCCTAGGTCCAGTGGAACACAGGACAAGGCCAGTCTAATTATTAGGGTCCAGTGGAATAATGGACACAACCATCCTGCGCTTAGTGTCCAGTGAAACAACGGGACAGGCCAGTCCGATTCTTAGTGTCCAGTGAATAATCGGACAGAGCCAGACGAAGTCTTAGGGTGCAGTAGAACAACGGACCATGCTCAACCGAATCTCAGTGTTCAGTTAACATCGGACCAAGTCTTAGGGTCAAGTGGAATAACGGGACAAGCCAATCTAATTCTAGGGTCCAGTGGAACAACAGGACAAGGCCAGTCTAATTATTAGGGTCCAGTGGAATAATGGGACAAACCATCCTGCTTAGGTCAGTGAAACGGACAAGGCAAGTCAATTCTAGTGTCCAGTGGAATAATGGGACAAACCAGCCTGCCTTAGGGTCCAGTGAAACAACGGGACAAAGCCAGTTCAATTCCTAGTGTCCAGTGGAACAACGGGACAAGCCAATCGAATTCCTAGGGTCCAGTGGAACAACAGGACAAGGCCAGTCTAATTATTAGGGTCCAGTGGAATAATGGGACAAACCATCCTGCCTTAGTGTCCAGTGAAACAACGGGACAAGGCCAGTCCAATTCTTAGTGTCCAGTGGAATAATGGGACAAACCAGCCTGCCTTAGGTTCCAGTGGAACAACGGGACAAGGCCAGTCCAATTCCTTGTGTCCAGTGGAATAATGGGACAAACCAGCCTGCCTTAGGTTCCAGTGGAACAACGGGTCAAGGCCAGTCCAATTCCTTGTGCCCAGTGGAATAATGGGACTAACCAGCCTGCCTTACGGTCCAGTGGAACAACGGGACAAGGCCAGTCCAATTCCTAGTGTCCAGTGGAATAATGGGACAAACCAGCCTGCCTTAGGGTCCAATGCAACAACGGGACAAGGCCAGTATAATTCTTAGTGTCCAGTGGAATAATTGGACCAAGCCAGACGAAGTCTTAGGGTGCAGTAGAACAACGGGACCAAAGCTCAACCGAATTCTCAGTGTCCAGTCTGACAATCGGACCAAGTCTTAGGGTCAAGTGGAATAACGGGACAGGCCAACGAGCGCGAATAGAGAAAAGGTTTCCAGATAAAAATTTCCTTATTCCCGGTTGTTTATAAACCGGTCAAGAATATTTTTTACAGGGAAAGCATGCAGTGGAAAATGTCAAGGATGTTGAATATGTTAGGGATGAAGGGAAAAGAGGGAAGAAGACAATCAATCACTCAGAATTTTTTATGAAAGGGCGAAAGATATATTCTTTTTTATTCGACGACGTCCGACGGAAAGTATGGATTATAAAACTGGTGAAAAATACGACACGGACAACTTTAAAACATGAAAATTTATCGACTCGTAAAAAATTTTGTCCAATAGTGTCCAACATTCTTTCATTTGAAATATTCTTAATTTACAGAGATTTATTGAAAACGAGAGAATCACTCGAGATAATTAGTAATTCACGGGTTTAACACTGGTCCCTGGTTCCATAAACGAAATTGTTTCCGAATCCCCTACCCATGATTTAAACAGTCATTATCAGGGCTCGGATTCTTAGGTCCTAAAAAGGCCAAAAATATGCACCTAAATATTCCCTTCTAAAAACGTTGAAATATGCTTCAAAATATGCCATTATATTTCTTTTTTAAAAACCAATGAAAAAATGAAAAATAATAAAATAAAATACATTTGAATAAGTTAGCATTTATATAGGTAGTTTAAATTTTTACAAATTTTTTACGATGTATTATTTATTTATTTCACAATATATTTACAAAAAATAATAAGTAAGTACCTATCTGTTTCAATATAAAAAATATAAAAAGGGGAAGAGAATTAAATTTTTTCATTATAAAAAAAATTTACAACTATAGTTTTTTTTAGGTTTTCAAATGTAAATGACCGACGGTTGTCAGCCAATATATATTTGAATTTGGAAAAACTTCTCTCGACTTCTGCTGAAGTCATTGGCGAGTATTCCAAATGAACGATGTCATTTGGGGATAGGTAGTTTATTTCGGATGCTGCTCCTTTTTGAATTGCACAATTAATTTTGTTTATCATTTCCCAGCCAGGATTTTTTTGTATTACTTGTTCAAGTTTCTTCAAAGCTAACTTTTCATTTTTTTTCTTCCAAAATTCGTTAACTTTATTAATGCAGTCAATTGAATATTTTATTGACAGATTAGAGGATTGGAGGGATTCTATTGCCTCGATTAATAACTGGTAATTGGCACCTATAAAAGCGAGGTCACATTTCAAATCGTTTGAAAAAATTGCTTGCATTTCTTTTATGGATGTTGCATCCTCTGCCTCGAATTGACCAACTAGGTTTTGTATTTTATCGTAGTGCTGCATGTAATAAATAGCAGCTTTTAGCCATGTCCCCCATCTGGTGATGACAGGGGAAGGAGGCAACGGAAGATCTGGGTATAGTTCCTTAAGGCGAGCGACTCTACTTGGTGCTTTCAGGAATACTTTTTTCCCATTGGAAATCAGTTTGTCTACTCTTTTGAAGTTACAACGGATGGCTTCACAGACTCTGTGAAGTCCGTGAACTATGCACGTAAGATGAATTAATTTGGGATAGAAAACTTTTAAAAAACCTCCCGCTTTGACCATGTAAGGAGCAGCATCAGAAATAAAAATTAGAACATTTTCATGTAATACTTTTTCTGGCCAAAGTAAAGACATTGAGTCGTTGAACAGTCGAGAGATAGTTTCATGATTGGCGCTGTGAAGATGTTCCATAGTCAAAAGAAAACTTCTTCCTTTTTGGCCGCACTCTAATTTTCCCACGACAACCGATGCAACATACCGACCTTTAAAAAAATACACTTATTAAAATTTTAATAAATTAATGGATTGAAAACTTACCTTCTTTATCTTGTGTTTCGTCGATTGAAACCCATATTTTACTTTCTCCAATCGCCTTCCGTATTTCCAGTATGACTTGATCATATGCTCGTGCCAAGTAAGTTTTTCGAAGAACTGATTCATCAGGACATGGACGACCTTATAAGGGGGAAAAAAGTCATTGACCAGATGTTAGAATTATTGTATCAAACTCAAAATGTGTAAATTAAATATTCAGTCGTATAGCATAATATTATTTAAGTTACATACCTGTGTATTCTTCAATGAAATTTTTTAACTTTGGGTGGCTTAACTTATGGTACGGAATATTCAAGGCAATCATCATTTCGTTAAGATCAGCCAGAAACGGACTTGGGTCTTTTGATGATGATGCCAAAGCAGTTGTCAACAATTGTTGAGTCTTTGATTTTTGTTTTAAGCGAGCTTCTTTACATTTTTTATGTTTCGCTGTTGCCAGATGTTGCTTGATCTGGGACTTTTTTTCAAAGACAATAGCTGTCTCGCAGATGATGCAAAAAAGTTTTTTGTTATCTGTTGAAAATTCATCGGGATGCTCTCGCACAATACCTTGTAGCTTACCCGCCACACCACACTTGACTTTTGGCATTTCACAATAACTTTAATTAACTATGACTGACGATTAAACGATGAAGCGACACAAACATAATATTTTAAGGTTGGCCGTTGGGGAGGTTAGAGAAAAACGTGAACAAACTGTTAAAAGATAATAGAAGATTACAACCGCCGCGCTGTGCTGCCCTCTGGGCCAAGGGAACCAGCTCTAAAACTACTCTAGGTAGGTAATACGAAGATAGAAAAATACCAGATACTTTATACTTTAGCTGATTCCATTCCATCATTTACACACGCACAAAAGCCTAATTTTCATTGGAAATCCGAAAAAAAAAAACATCGATAGGGCATTATTTACGATAAATATGCAGAAAAAGGCCCTATTGATTGAAATATGCCAAAATAGGCTGTAACCCGTAAAATATGCTTTTTTAGGTCAAATAAAATTGGTCTGTTTGGGCTCAGGTTGGTCTGAAACATGTAAATATATTCCAAACATGCCGATAGGAGGTCGCAAAAAAAATATGCTTTTACCTAAGAATCCGAGCCCTGGTCATTATCTTCCCACCGCTTCCTCGTTTATCACAGCCATTAACGACTGGTTAATACTAATTTTTTATTAATCCCAACGTCGATCCAGAAGATTGCGAAACGAATTTCCTTTTGAAACAGAAAAAATCAAAGTTTGACGAACATCAAAAAGTAAAAAAAAACCTCTTCTGAAAGAAAGTCAATTTAATTGCCCCTCTTTGTCCCCGTCTCGTTAAACTTTCAAAGGGACGTCAATCCTTGTAAATAAATTAGAAATCGAGTTATTTATTCTAGATAAAACCTTCGAATTGAAGGTGTTAGTTGCCATATAAAAAATATATCCGTTTTATCAAAGGAAACGCTTGCTACGTGTAGATAAATAAAGTATGTAAATATAAAATATATTACCTACCCTTGTGTAAGACGGATTTTAGTACGTTCTAGATAAGAAACAGGTTTATGACCGTTTTTACGTCGACTTTCATGAAAAACTCATTTCCTAGATATGGATTTAAAAAGAAATAACTTCTAATGTGAGAGATAAAAATGACAGATTCGTGTATTTTTGTGGTTCTTTTCAAAGTTTAAAAATAAAATTCTTTGAGAAATAGTGTTCAATTCTTTAGGGTCGAATAATAAAAGTGGGCTAATGGTGTGTATATAAGGGGGGGTTGCTCGTGGAAAAGGGAATATCGAGCATTCGGGTTGTTGGTTCGTAGGAGTGTCACAATGGTGGTGCCCTGTCGAACAATAGTGGGTTTCTCACCCTCCCTTCTGAAACCGCCGAGTCACATTCTGCATTCGACTCATAATAAATCCCATTTCTCGTCCGGGTAAACGCCACCGCTCCCGACCGCTGATAATCGCATCCATCCTCTCCGCTCAACCGGTTGGCAACCCACGAATGCGTGTTCCTCTTTTATCGCGTTTCAATTGGGAACGTGTAAAACTTGTCGATATAGAGTTTAAAAGTACTGATAGCAGCCAAAAGGGGTCGGAGGGAGGGGTTCGTTAATTAAAAATCTATGGGCCTGCAGTTTCGCTCTCTGCTTTGTTTTCGGGACCATAATATTAACAAGTCACTAAAAAGTTCCCCAAACTGGAATCGAACCTGCGCCTTCGAATCTTTACTCCGAGATGCTAACCACTACATTATTTACAATCGATATTATGGGGAGGTCATTAATTTCGAATGAAATTGTTTAAGAAATTCCAAGATACTAACCAAAATATTGTAGTTGATGCCCCTTCCTCTCCCATTCCTGACAGTGAATGCTCACAGTGGGTACGAAATCTCTGCCATCGTTGAATCTGTGTGATTTTTATTGAATTTCGTTTTGGACAATAGTTTTGGGCCATTTTGATACCAGAAAAGTCAAGTCGTTTGGCTAGTTTATTATAATTGCATAGCTGTTCATTCGATCCTATTGATTACCAGTCTAGCCACGTGCTCTTATTATAACCGTCATGTCCAATTAACCTGAAAACTGCATTCCATATTGAATTTTCAACTAATCGCTTAAGTGGTTTATACTGTTGAAAATGGGTGTTTATGAAAACGATTTAATTGAAAAATGGAAGGTTCCCAGATATTCGAAAATTGTCAATTAGGTCGAACTAAAAGAGCCGTCCCTTGTCGTTTCGGTCCGACGATGATTGCTCCGGCTAATGCCCTAGCCATGTTTTCAGGAAATGAGATTCGAGAGTGAATTCTAGTCTTGGTTGATATTGTACCTTATAAACGGTTAACAAGTTCATTTTTTGCCAAGGAGGAGGGGTCGAAAAAAAGTTTTGGAATCGTTTAATTCATGTCGCGATTTTCCCATTCAGGGTTCGCCCGTCCGGAATGACTTTTACACGAGCGAAAAGGTCACTTCTGTTAAATTATGGACACTAATTGAGTGCACCTGAGGGGGCTTTTATGACCTATCACAGCTAATATTCTCAGTTGCGGAAGAGCAATTTTCAACCCCCTTTTTTCCCTATAATCCTTTTAATAATTTTTTTATGTTCTTTTTTTTTCATTTTGACAGAATAGGGCTAAGAATATCCTGACTTTTGTTCTTTTCTATCTGTCCTTCTTATTTTGTCTCTTCCTTTTTTTCCTTTTGTTTACTTTGAGACGTAATGGATAACTTGAAAGTCTCCTCTCCTTCTCTAAAATGTAAAAATGGAAAACCGCACAAAGGATTCCCTTTTTTTCTAAGGTAGAATAGAAAGATTATGAAGGAGAGAAAACTATGAATGCTTTGGATTTTGGCTTTATCATTTCGTCTCAGAACATCCGACTATTCAGGGCATTCTAGAGGAGTAAAAATACAAAAGTAGAGGAGATGGCTTCATTCTTGCCAACATGGACTTGAAAATTTTGATTCGGAATTTTCATTTTAGAATGGTCAAATTAGTACTTTGAACGCTCCACAAATTCGAATATTCAAAAGTTTGAATTTAGCGAAATGCTGAATGTGAGGATTATGCGGTCGGTTTCTGGGAAACGTTTGTCTCCGTTCTTAACAAAAGGACCCCCAGCGTCGTCCGGCTTCATATTCTGAATGAGCTTGTTTGGATTTTCTGTATTGAAGAACGGACTTACGAGGGGTGCCTGGGTACCCGGATATGGTCCATTAGCTACAAAAGCAACTCTACTTAAACACCATTTATTTTCCTCGTGGATTTCATATTGCGCCCCCACGTTTTTGTCGAAATAATGTGGGAGACGGATTAATGTGGCTATCTGAACGTCGTTACCAACCCACTAGAGGGGATAGAAAACCATTTATTATTCTAACGCGTTGTCAGATATCTATTTTTTTTAAATCCAGGAATCACGTAGGAGTAAAAATCAACTTTTTTTTGGTGAAAGTTAATTTGGTATAAGTCACCAAGGGTTTCTAAACATGCTGTGCTGTGCGAATTTGGCTAATTAGGACAGAAGAATTTTGAAGCATCCCATCACCATATCCCTAAAAATAAACCATTTTATGCATTTTCAAAAGCACAAATTCCCTCAGACATAATATAGCTTTTAGGACGTGATGTTAATAAATGCGTTTACATGGGATCATATTTAATGGGCCGTACCACACTTATCGACATTTCACCCTCCATGCAAGCAAAGTTGACTTCATAAAAAAAAATGTTTAAATGATCATCACTGGATCGTAAAATATTGAGCAGTGAAATATGAATTAAATTTGATCAATCATCGACAGTATTTGCCTTTCCGTGTTCTATAAGCGTTCTTGATTAGAGGTTCCTTTGATGTACATCTCTTTCATTGATGGCTCTGCTATGATCAAATCGTTCATCTATTGATTCCGTTTTAATTAGTAAACATAGGATAATTCATATTATAAAGTATTTGATGAGGAAAAACAGTAACTTTCTTAAAAATTAGGGGCTCTATAGACCTCTCCACACCAAATACCTTCTTATACCTCCCACCTGGTAATCCTGTTTATTTTCTGGTAATCAAATTTTGGTGATAAACTCGGTTTAGGAAAAAGGTCCACCCTGCGGTCGGAAATCATCACAATGTGATGTATTCAGTGAGGCCCAAGGGAAAGATATGCGAGAGGGGACTTTGAAGAGGCGGGGAGCCCGCAGGAACGTGTCCACCCCCAAATGAAATATTATATACCTAGATTACACTTCATCCAATATTCATAGCTGGGCGGGAGATGCTGGGGAGAGGGGGGAAATCTAATTTAGAGGCCCGAAATCCTTAGGAGCCGATGTTGTTGCACGGTCCGGCAAGAATCAATCTCCAACTTCCTCCCCCGACCTTTAATCGCATCCGGATAAATCCTCTGCATTTTCATTTCCTCCAGAGTTCAATATTTTAAAAGCCTATTTTCTCCTTACATTTTTTCCCTCAGAAATTATGGGCTCATTTATTAAAGTGATTCATGGGAGAAGGAAAAAAACCCCAACAGAATTTGCGACGTCAAAAGTGATTATACGAAAAGCCATTTGTAAATTATATCGGACTATTAATTGAAGCACATGAGATAAATTGTAATCGCCTAAGCTACCTAGATTAAGCCCCCTTTAAGGGGAAAATCGCATGAAATTTCAACATAAGAGATTTACAGGCCTTAAATCCATATAAACCTGACGGTTCCTTGGGAGGGTGGCTGGAAGCAGAGTAAATTTGCAATTAATTTTCACACGGGTTGATCCTCAAAGTCTGACTGTAGTTCGCTAAGAAGTGTTGCTAAATTAGAAAACGGGATTTCCGATGAATTAAAGGACTTGGAGCGGAAACTTAAGGATGAAGTTAACTAAAGGAGGTCGAAATACTTACTCGATAATAAACACATTCCAGATAACAAGAGGAAACATTTCTAAGAGCAGTTTTTTCGTTAATTTGGCATGGCTGAATCATACTCTTACTACTAGGGCACACTAGGCCTTGCTGTAGGGCGTATCAATAAGAAACACTAAATTTAAAGTTCGAATGGATTTATTGATGTTAGTTGATGGGTGAATGCTGGAGATGATAAAGATGCTGAAGATGAGTGAGGTCTAGATGATGGCCTAGTGTTGAATGCTGAGAGACTGTAGATCCTTTATGGAGGTACTGACTGCTGCAAATGTGGATTCTCTTTTATATGGTGCTGCAGAATGGCCTGGGAAGTTCTGGACTGTTCTGAATTTCTGCAAAATGTGTCTCAATGGCACAAGTCCATTTTTCCCCTCATACCCCAGGGGAGCGATGCAAGAGGACTATTTTTTTATGAACTTATCATTTGGGCTGCAACAATATTCGATAAAACTGCAAGACACGACTTGCCTTCGTAATCCCTCACTCTCTATCGTCTCCCTTTTTACCCGGATTTGTCAAGCTTAAACAAGGCCTTCTTCTTTTTTTGTTAATATAAAAATCCTAAAGATGATAAATATAGGACTTGATATGACGAGCTTCTCGTCATAATGGAGTGTCCCTTGAGACGACGGGATTAGCTGTTGATATATTATTAATGTACGTGATTCGGATGAAGCAAAAAGAGAGAGATTGGAAGCCGCTTTTGCCGAGGGTGAGGTGTAATGCATTGCCTTTTCCTATCTTCCATTAAAATGCGTTGCCGGCCCCGGGGAGCCTTCCCTTGTAATTCTCAACCCTCGGCACCGACCTTATCTCCGCTCCCTTCTCGACCCGGCTCCCAATAACTCGAGCCCCAGCACCCCCTTATGTATTAGTCCTTTCCTATCTCCCACGATATCGCCTACAATGAGATTTCCTTTATTTTTCGTCATACACCGACGGATTCGGCAACCCTTTTAGAAGCAAGCGATAACGTTTAATTGCTCCAGGGAAAATCGACTGAGAAAAGCGATAAAAGTTGAATTGATGTTAATTTGTCAAATAGCTCTGACCTGATTAAAGTTACCCATTGACTTTTCCACCTTCACATCCCTTTCATTGTTTTTTTTTAGCTTTTCATATTTTTTGATCTACAAGCCAATTAACGATGAAAAGAGAATCAAAAAGTAGAGAAATTTAATCATAGCAATTGTCGTGTATGTCTTCTACTCGAATTCCCGAAGGACGGGACTGTTCCGAGTTAGGAGCGTCCAACCGACCGTTTCAAACCGCATAAGTTTCCGCTTCGAATTGCCAGAAACAGGCCACCTAAAGTCTACACGAATCCCTTCACCAGTCCTCCCCTATTACCGAATGGACAACCGATTTCCTCCCGCTTTAAAACTTTCCTTTTACTCTTTTTATCTTGTAAAACGCTTTTCAAAACAATCAAAATATCTTGAATTTTTCTTCTCCCATTATAAAAACAGCCTCACAAACTCAATGGACCTGACCTATTTATGCAAAATCACAAATCCTCATTTTCCACTCTTTTCCATTCAAACTGAAAACTTCGATAAAATATTAGCTTCGTTGCTTCCACGATATCAATAAGGTCTTTTTTATTTTTTAACTTTTTAAAACATTTTATTCAATCTTTTTCTTGGAAATTAATTTTTTCTTAATTTCTTTGTTTCAGGTAAGAACCTTTGTTTTATGGCTCTGGAATAAAAGAACGGATTATAAAGTTGGTATAACTTTCCAAGTGATTATAGGACGAAATAGATGATCAATCAGGTATTAAGTGGTATAACAATGTTGAAGGTACATAAAGTTTTCAAAAGCCTTTGATCCTACTTAGAATCCGGCTCAAAATGAGATTCATCCTGTTTTCTATTATGATGAAAATTACCGTCAAAATTAAGTAGGTAATTTGAACAAAAGGGTTTTTGGATCATTAAAAGTTATATGGAAAATAGTTTTATTGGTTTGGACTGTTTATGGAAATTTGTGGGGGACTTAATGTTTCTCTGTAGTTTCGGACAAGGCCCCAGTTAAAGTCCCCACAATTACATCAAGCGCGTCAAACTGGTCAAAGAGGGTTAAGTAATGGCTTCATTACGTTATATCCTTGTGCTTAAATTAGCCAAAACCTCAATTATAAGTGTATTGCTAATAGAATAATCTATTTTTCTGTTTCATTGATTTACGTTAAAGAGAAAAATAAAAAGTTTGCTTTTTTTCATGGGAATAATTTGTAATTCGTTGCTTTTTGCGTGAAAATAGGCCTTAGGAATGATATATTAGTTTGGCTATCTTGAGATGTTATCTTTATTCTCGAGGCAGAAAGTTTTCTTTTTGTTGCAACAAAAAAACATTCGGAAAGTTTCGGGCGAAAAAAAAATTGCAAGACCCCTTGATGTGTTGTTCCAATGTACACGGTTTTCAATATTTTCGTGTTTATTTGGAAAAATCGATATTTTCTCCCGACGACGTTACCAGGGGCCAGTTGGTTTAACGCTACTCATATCGACCCGTTATAGTTAAACCTTACAAGGAAATTAGGTTCTAGAGGTAGTCTAGGCACGACTCCCTCACAACTTCGCCTCTTCCTCCCACGACAGTCAATTCGCATCTCTGTAATTGACCCCCTCCGACCAAAGTCATCAAGAAAGTGAAGAACCTCACTTGGGAAATACCTGGCTTGGTATAATTTATATTTTAAATTACATCCTCTTTTTTTTTACGACTTCAAGCAATAAAATTTAAAGAAAAGAGAAGTAAAGTGGGGTGTAAAAACTTCTAATTTTCATTAAAGTTAGCTATAGTTCAACGTCAAGTAGGTGTGTAAAAAAATCCGCTAAAATAATCAAGCGGTCATAGCCATAGTCGAAAAAAATGTTTTTACCCTAAAAAATCGTCAAAAGCCACATTTTGGGTGAAATCAAAAAATTAAAATTTTCAAGTCTAAAAAGCGAAGAAGGGTCCCCCCTTTGGTGAGTTCAAAAAAAAATATTTTTATATCCCAAAACCGACTTCAGATTCTTGTTTCTCTCCCTAAAAATGGTCAAAAAACACATTTTGGGTGAAATCCAAAAATGAAAATATCAGGTCTAAAAAGTGAAGAAGGGTCCCCCCTTTGGTGAGGTCGAAAAAAATGATTTTATATCCCAAAACCGACTTCAGATTCTTGTTTCACACCCTCAAAATGGTCAAAATTCACATTTTGGGTGAAATCCAAAAATAAAAATGTCAGGTCTAAAAAGTGAAGAAGGGTCCCCCTTTGGTGAGGTCGAAAAAAAATGATTTTATATCCAAAAACCGACTTCAGATTCTCTTTTTTCACCCTAAAAATGGTCAAAAAAACACATGTTTGGTGAAATCCAAAAAGGAAAATATCTGGTCTAAAAAGTGAAGAAGGGTCCCCCCTTTTTGTGAGGTCGATAAAAATTATTTTACATCCCAAAACCGACTTCAGATTCTTGTTTTTCACTCTAAAAATGGTCAAAAACCACTAAAATGGTCTAAAAAATGTTAAAAAATCCTATGTAGATATTTGTCTTTAAATTAGCGGTCGAGGTTAAGTGTATAAAACAAAAGAAAACGCCCCAGGTTATTTCCCCTGTTGATTATTGTGTCGCCGCTCTATGTATATCGTCGGGCGGGGGCTTGAGTCGTCTTACACGGGAAGCTTTTACAATTTCACCCCCGACAAAACTCGGAGAGCGTAATTAACTGAGAGTTGAGCGTCGGTGAAATTCTAAACCACAATGCGTCCTTCCCACCCCCTCACCATAAACAACCCTCCTTTTCTACATCGTCCTTCTTTACAGCCCCCTACTGTTTCAAACTGACGACATTTTATAATAGCCGAGCCCTCTCACCCATCTCCTTAGACTTTCTCCCTTCATGACTGAATAATTGGCTTTATTAAATTCACTGCATTGTTCTAACTACGAACACCTTCATGTTAACTAAAAAATTCTTCGGTTTTCACCATAATTGAGCAAAGAAAATTTAATAAGACGTTGTTTCTTTTATTGATTTTGACTTGAAGAATTTCTCCCCCAAAAAATTTATTTAGGTATATCAATAATAAAGGTCTAAAAAAAAAATTTCAATTATGAAGCAATTTATTTGGAAAGGCAGAAAAAGGAAATTAAAGGGTAGGAAAGGCCTCTTATTGATTGTACACAGTCTCCAATTGATTGCTCCGTTACCAAAGGGGAGATTTCTTACACTTGCACCCCCTTCCTTTTCCCCTTTCATCATCGGACTCTTTTCAATTGAAAAACCTAATTTGTCCCTTCTTCTCATTTTTAAGTACCCACGTAACGAGCGATTCGCAACCGATTTGAATAATTGACAACTGTTGCTATTTGACACCTTGTAAAGGCATGTAATAATTGACGTTAATTAATCGGGTGGTGTTCGACATGAGCCAAATTCTAATGCGAAATGTACAATTCATTGTTAAACTAGAAGAAACTGAAAAAAATAAATTGGGAGCATGAATTTTTTAAAAAACTTTATCACCTCACGTTCTTCATGGTGAGTACGTATTTATGATACATGGTAGGGGAGTATATGTTGGTATTGTAAAGCCCTTTGGTTGTGGTAAAGGCTGGGTTGGGAAGTGGCTGGGTTGGGGGGTGGAGGAGCTATAAAAACCTAAAGGGGATGATGGGATGGGGAAGAGAGGGACTCCCCAGGGATTCGCCTACCCTTCTACCGAGAAAACTTAGTGCTCCGCCTTATCTTACTGTCGGGATTGTTCCTTCATTAACTTTATCCTCATTCTCCTAGTTTAGTGCGGAGTCTGTATCTTCTGGAAGGTGGGTCATCCAATTTGTCCCTGGCTAAATTTAATTTACACCCAGTTAGGGCTAAGGGTTCAATTTAATTAGCCCTTCAAGCGCTATCTACATTTAAAGATGTACATTCATTAAAATAGTTTCTACACTTCTATTTACTTTATCGCACACGCACAATAAAGGTTTCTTTACCCTCAAGGGGGACAATATGCTGGTAATATCACGTGGCTCCTGTCTTTCACCCCTAAAGGGACAAGCGGACCGGAACTGCTATAAACGATCCAATGTTTGTATAACTCTTATTCACCCCCTAATATCCTCGATTGTACCGACATTTCGTTGTAAAATTATATGTGGAACGCTCAGTTTTTATTCACCACCGCGAGAAACCATTAATTTCAAGTGACATCCCTTTATGTTTTATCACCAAGGATGCCCTAGTTCTGCCATAACATTGAGATCTTCAAAAATGACATAGTGAGGATAATATATGACGTTTATTTATATTTTGTTCACATTTCCCTGTACTTTTATACGCAATAATAGTGCTCGAGTTTTGGATACTAACTATAGATGTCATCTCGATCAGCCTTCTTTTCTCGGACTTGGGACCGAGCAGGGAATCTTAATTCTTTTAAAGAATTGCGTTTGACGTTTGACTACGTCTGACCGTGCCTATGGCTTAGGAGGACTAGCCTCCCGGACGTTAAATCGAGAAAAAAAATTGTTTGGCAGGGCGGAACGCCACCGTGTTCCTCGATCAGCATCGCTATCGTTATTTGTTTCAAAAGCTTCCCACTTCTCTTGCTATCAAAGCCATGCGGTTTCTGACCTAAATATTGTCTAGACAGGGCTGATATTGATACGTGGAATAGGTTCGAATTAAGGGGATTGGGTTTCAAAGCTTGGTTTCGGACTAATTTACAGAAATTGGGGGAGAGTTCAAATTACGAGGAAGGAAGATAATTGACAAACTTGATTTATCAAAGTACATCATTCTGGAAATTTGACGAGCTCCTATTCGCCATGATATATCCACTTCACTTATCCGGAAACAACGCCATTATTTCAGACAAATAAGACAAGTTTCAACGCTTTTTGGTTTAATGCTTTTCTTCTAAGAAAATCAAATTTTGCCATCGACTTTGGACAAGTTTTCAAGATTTTTTGTTCAGTTGAGAAAAATTAGACAATTTGTATCTGTGATGAAAATCCCCCATGGTAAATCTCTTCTGAAAAAAACAGGATTCAAAAAAACCCCACAAGAGTGGAAGAGTTGGGGGATCTTGAGGATATTGGGTTGCCCTTAATCGAATTTTAAGCCGTTGCCACCCTTCCAACCTTAGTTACTTCGCTAGATTTTTTTTTCGGTCGCTTCTACTTTGAGAGCCTTTTCTTTCAACGTTTTTATTCCTTTTAGCAGGATTAGGTTTAAAGAATAGCTCCTATCCGACAAAATAGCGTCATTTTGATGAATCCGTGAGGTTCGTTACCGTCTCCGGTAGAAATCGAACGCGTGAAAATTCAACCCCGTTGAAAAAAGGTTTCAATCAGGTTTTGTGACAGAAAGGCCCGGGAGAAAAACGTCATTACGCTCCCACTGGTAAATGCGATACGCTGTTTTTGAGAGATAGAGTTAATTTTCGACATACACCAGTTGATGAGAGGGGGTTTAATTAACTTCGTAATCATTCTACTAGAATAGTTGGGAGTAGTTAGGGATTCCAAGAGAAATGGCGTCCCTTGGACCAATACGGGCCAACGGACATTTAATCGTAAACCGTCGTTTTACCCTAATCCATCCAAACGCCTACTCCCCCCGCCATCACTCCGATCAGCGTAAAATTAACCTGAAATCCGTCCGTTTTCATTAAATGTCTTCATTCAAACTTAATTCGATACCAGTTTTTATTTAAATTGTTTAAACATTATATCGTTAGGGATATTTTATTGATTTCAGTTTTTTTTCTCATGGGAAAAAATTTCCCCAACCTCCTCCATGTCCGCTGCACTAAGAAGATTCTTTGGCCACATCCGAGGTTCGCCAAATTTTCGGATGATATAATCGGTTTGTTTTGTGTTAAACAAGATGTGGTCTCAAGTTAAAGAAACAAGCAACAAGTGGCCACGGATGTTGATTATCATTGCTACAAAATCATGATGCATAACGAGTATTACAGTCGATTTTCTTGATGGAATCAAATGTTATTGTGAAATGGTTCTGGGTGGACGAATGTTGATTTACGTCCTGCAGCCCATAAGAGGAACACTGGCTTATTGGTATGGTGGGGGGTTCTGTTTCAAGGTCATGAGTTCGATTCTACCTTTTAGTACCTACATTTTCGAATTCCCTACGTCACAACAGTCATTTCATACCTTGCCCTATCAAGGACGTACAATATTTATGTCAAAATGAGTTGGAATTTTATTCTACTTATAATTCTTTTTGTCATTTTAAACACATTAGAATTGAAAAAGCGTGGGACGTGGTGTAGCTATAACGTAAAGCGGGAGGGTAGTTTTCTGTTGCCAAGTTGATAAAAAAAAGCGCTTCCCCCTGAACCCAGAAAGCCAATTTCCAAGACTTGAGACACAATATAAACCTTCAATATCGGCCGGTAGAATTCATTATCGGCGTTCCCGTTCCCTCTTTATACTCCCGCCCTTGAAGCTAGAAAGATAAGCAGACATCAAACACGGAAGGGAAAGGGAGGAGAAAAAAAAGTCCATAGCGATTATTATTGGCGGTTGATAAAAGATAGCGTACACCCGACGATGACATCCTTCCATTTAATTGGCTGTCACTCAACCCTAGAGCGTCTCAGCCATCAACTTTTCAACCTTTTTTTTTCCCCCTCCTCTTCTCTTTTCAGACGTCCATGTCCTCATTAAACCAACCCGTGAATCTACTTCGAAAGTTCGCCGTTTAAGCTTCCATGTTGGATTCAATCTACCCTTGATTGGATTTTTATTGAAAAATTTTAATTTACCACTCGCTGAACATACTTTGGAGAAATAACAATCTACTCAAAGAAGAAAAAAAAAGCTTTTATTTCCTTTTTACTTTGGTTCACGTTTTTCTAGATTTGAGACTCAGGTACCAATAGTTGGTGTACCTCTGATTAGCAAGATATACTACCACTAGGTGGGGTACCAC
Source organism: Orius laevigatus (assembly GCA_018703685.1). Classification (NCBI taxonomy): domain Eukaryota; kingdom Metazoa; phylum Arthropoda; class Insecta; order Hemiptera; family Anthocoridae; genus Orius; species Orius laevigatus. The sequence continues at coordinate 51,812 of JAGWEN010000071.1, forward strand.
TAATTAGCAAGAGATACACTACCACTGGTTGGTTTAGTACTGGTTATCAAGAAGTATATCACCTGCTGATCACATTTTGAAGAAATATCCAATCTATTGACTGCTCCAAGAGCAAAATATGAAATAAAAAGACTTTTATTTCCAGATTACTTTACCTTTTTTATATTTCTTGGCTTTAAGTACTGGTGTCAGCGATGCTTGATTGAGAGCCATTTGTTAACATTTTAAAGCGAAATTTTTCCCCAAGTAGAATCTTTCTCTCGAAAAGTTTTGGGATAAACCGAGTTAAGGCTTTTGTAGGGGAAAAAGCGAGGCAATGAGAGACGAGTGGCTCTTTAAACGAGGAAAAAAATAGGTCCTTAACGTAAATCGCGTTAGAGGTTGTTGTAATAGCGTAGGAAAGAATGGAAGGGAGGAAAAAAAAGGATCGGAGAGAAAATAAAAAACCGTTTGAGGTTGTCCAAAGGAATTTCCAGTTAGTATTAAAGGAATGGCGTGTCAGAGGAAGTAATTCCGCTTTCAGGTCTCTTAAAGAAAATAGGCGCTTTTCCGAACTCTTGACTCGTGACACACCTTGTTTTCTACCCTAAACGTCCTAAAACGGCATGGAAATAGCTTCCGTCCATTTCGTGGTAATTACTTCCCTAGGCATTTCAACCTCTTGACGATATTACGCCTTTTTTCCTTGTCTTTCTGAAACGTGCGTTAATTGGCCAATTATTTTCTCCCAGAGCAATTATTTCATATATGTCGTGGTCGTTCCGGATTATGACGTATGTCCGATAATCGAAGGATGTGTCCGACGTTCGATAATTATGATAGGAGATGCTATCTTGACCCTATTACTGTAACTCGGGACTCCCACCCCCCTTTTCGTCCGAACAATTCGCTCCAATTTACTCCGGCTTTCTCCAAAGCATTAATTGACCTGAAAGAGAACAATGTGTGGTGGAAGGGGGAGCACTCTTGCCCAATTCTGTCCGCAATGTCGGTAGAAGAGGGGATTATAGTTGCTGGGAAACAATTTAAAAAACCACTAAGAGATTTAGGGGATTACTCGACCAGATTGACTTTCGTGGAAATTTTAAAATTAATAACTAATAAGGCTAAGAGTAAAGGATTACTTATAGATGTTCCACAAAGGTGATAGGCAAAGTTACTACGAACAATGGTTATCACTTTTCAGTCTTAGTAATAGTACTACCACCTATTGCCACCCATCGATGGATGTGGAGGCCACCTATAGATGGATGTGGAGGCCACCTATAGATGGATGTGGAGGCCACCTATAGATGGATGTGGAGGCCACCTATAGATGGATGTGTAGGCCACCAATTGATGGATGTGGATGCAACCTATAGATGGATATGGATGCCACCTATAGATGGATGTGTAGGCCACCTATAGATGGATGTGTAGGCCACCTATAGATGGATGTGGATGCAACCTTTAGATGAATGTCTAGGCCACCTATAGATGGATGTGGATGCAACCTTTAGATGAATGTCTAGGCCACCTATAGATGGATGTGGAGGCCACCTATAGATGGATGTGGAGGCCACCTATAGATGGATGTGGAGGCCACCTATAGATGGATGTGGAGGCCACCTATAGATGGATGTGGAGGCCACCTATAGATGGATGTGTAGGCCACCAATTGATGGATGTGGATGCAACCTATAGATGGATATGGATGCCACCTATATATGGATGTGTAGGCCACCTATAGATGGATCTGTAGGCCACCTATAGATGGATCTGTAGGCCACCTATAGATGGATCTGTAGGCCACCTATAGATGGATGTGGAGCCCGCCTATAGATGTATGTGGAGGCCACCTATAGATGGATGTGGAGGCCACCTATTGATGTATATGGAGGCCACCTATTGATGGATGTGGAGGCCACCTATAGATGGATGTGGATGCAACCTTTAGATGAATGTCTAGGCCACCTATAGATGGATGTGAAGGCCACCTTTAGATGAATGTGTAGGCCACCTATAGATGGATGTGGAGGCCACCTATAGATGGATGTGTAGGCCACCTATAGATGGATGTGGAGGCCACCTATAGATGGATATGGAGGCCACCTATAGATGGATGTGGAGGTCACCTATTGATGGATGGGGAGGCCACCTATAGATGAATGTGTAGCTCTATGTATCTCACCCTAACTCCAGAAATCTACGATCGTACCTACGATCGTACAACCATCTGAAATTTAAAGATCATTTTTCTCCTCACTTTTTCCAGAAAACAGAAGGCAAAAAAATTTTACCTCCAGAAATAAATTAGGAATTTTTATTCAATTAGGCTCTTCCATTTCAATTAAGTAGATATTTCAAGCCTTAAAATAAAGGCTGTAAAAATTAATATTAAAATTGGTCCCGCATTAAAAAAAAGAAGACGGCTCGTTAAACAAGGCACTTTTAGAATGGATAATAAGAAAAGAATCTGGGAAAAGGGGGAAGGTTTTAAAGTACAAAGTAATGAAACAAAATAAAAAGGGACGAGTTTTTGTATTTCTCGAAGACGACTTGTTCAATTATTCTTTTTAAACTTTCCCCCAGAGCCATTTTGCACTTTTGAAGAATTTTTTTAAACCCTACTTGACGTATAATACAGTCAGTAAACATGAAGTTGATTTCGTCTGGATTTGTTTGTATAAGGTAAATAATAGGATGGATTTTATAACAACAACATCGAACCGTTGTATTCTGTTAGGACCTTCGTCCACGTGAATAATTCATTGACACTTGTTTAAGTGATATCAAAAGAGAATCGTGTTTAGAATGTGATTTATGTAATTAGAATAATCAGTCTAAAATTACCAAATGCTGCTAACTTCCTCCAAAAACGTATCCAAATGTCAAAACTTCAATTATAGAAAATTACAGTGAATTATTTAGCTGTTAGTATCACTTGGAGCATGAACAAAAAAGATCATAAGGTCCTAGTCCACCTCTGCTTGGAAACTCAAGTTATCTCCTCTTTATAACTTCCCCTGCTATATAAATTATTCTTAATATTTTGGACTGAAAACTTTTTTATGGAGCTTAGAAGAAAAAAGTCAAAGGGTGGACGATGAACTCAGCAAAGCGTTTTTCTTTTTCGGGTTTTTTAAAAAGGAGGGCTCGGACCTCATTAAGCCCTCTCCCTACCGCGATTGTATCAAACTGAATTATGATTTAATTTACCGAGAGTTCCCGTAAAGAATTAATTAAGGAAATGTTCACATAATTATATCACAAGTTCGACCACGGAAGTGATAAGGGACGATCCTTTTACGTATTTATCCACCTCCCCTCGTTTTCAACCCCTATTTTTGGACTCAAGGGGAAGAGCGAGCGAAACTTGTGAATATTAATTACTCCTAGGGGTAAATTTGAAAGTAAGGAAGGTTCCTTTTACTCCGGATAATGGCGTTACCCCCCTCCCCCCTCCATAACATCCCCAAATAGGGTGAGTTTTGAAAAGATGCAACTTCCAAAACGTGATCTTATCCATCAACGTCAACTTAGCTTATAACATGTTTTATATTTCAACAAAATTATTCAACACCAAAATATCATGTAAACATTCTATAGATCAAAAGACTAGTTTTAGCCCTTTGTGCGCGAAATAATTTAGTTTCCGCTCTCCCTTTTGACTCATATTTGCAGAAAGAGGGTAAATTAGATTGATTTAACTCTTGAATAAGCCGTAAACTAATCTAATTATCAAATTAGAACAGGGTAGCCGAAAAAAGGGAAAACCTGAGCTTGGGATGGGACCGCAGGGAGATCGGAAAAGGGCCGGTCATCACGATTTTGATCCATTTTTGGACACGATGGGCCCTTTTAACTATATTTTGTTCCTTTATTACGAGAAAGACTTTGTGAGCTAGATTTAGATCCTTTTCTGGGCACTAAGGGCCCTTTTTACTAGATTTTGTTATTTTATAACGAAAAGGGCCCTTGGTACCTAAGATGTTAATAGGTTTTTTGGACTTGAGGGCCCATTTAACTGATTTTATTCCTCTTCGACGAAAAGGGCCCTATGAAGCTAGATTTCGATCCTTTTTGGACACTGGGGGCCCACTAATCTAGATGCTGTTCCTTTGCGACAAATTGGACCCTTTTAATTAGATGCTATTCCTCAATTATTACCCTTTTTAGAATTTTGTCGAACTTTTTGGAACAAAAAGGGCCCCTTTAACTATATTTTATTCCTTCGCGAAGAAAAAAGGACCTTTTTAGCTTGATTTTTGGTCTCTAGGGGCCCTTTTGACTAAATGCCATTCTTTTACCACAAAGTGGGCCCTTTTTAGCTTGATTTTTGGACACAAGGGACCCTTTCATCTAAATACAGTCCTTTTATTACGACAAATTGGGCCCTTTTAGTTTGATTTGCGGACCTTTTGGGGCACTAGGGGCCCTTTTAACTAGATACTATTCCTTTACTACAATTATTGCCCTTTTTAGAATGGGTTTTGACCTTTTTGGAACACAAAGGGCTCCTTTAATAGATTTTGTTCCTTCGCGAAGAGAAAAAGAAAACCCTTTTTAGACTAGACCTTTTTAGCTTGATTTTTGGTCCCTTTGTGTCACTAGGGGCCCTTTTAACTACATGCCATTCCTTTCAGACAAATTGGGCCCTTTTTAGCTTGATTTTTGGACCTTTTTGGACACTAGGGGCCCTTTAACTAGATTTTGTTCCTTCGCGAAGAAAAAAAAACTACCTTTCTAGCTTGATTTTTGATCCTTTTTATACACTAGGGGCCATTTTTACCTCGATTTGTTAATCCTTTTTGGACACTTAATCGACTTCCATTACATCCTTCAAAGTCAAAAAGTCTTAATGAATAATAAGAAAAATTTTGAAAGTTTGGATTAAGTAGGTTAAATAAAAAGCATTTTTGGACTCGTTCGTGTTTATATAATTTAATAAAGTGTATTATATTTTGTTAGTATAAAAGTTAGGACATTTATAAGGCTTGTCAACCGGATTTTATCAAGAAATGAGAGTCATATATTCCGTCCGGGAGACAATCTCTGAATCCGACAAGGTCTCCTACTTAAAAAAATCCCCTCGCCGCATCCTTCCCGAATTCCCAAGGCGGTTTAAGCTACAAACACCCCGGAAAATGTTTTCCCCCGGAAATAAAAACGGAAAGGATGAAGGGTTCGGGGGGAAATTTATAACCCCTACTCGATCGCCCTACTTAAACTGGAGACAATAGTTTGTTATTTTTGTTCCTCAACGTAAATACGAAATGAAATCAATAAACTTTAACGAGATTTCCCTTCTGGGATTTTTTTTCCTCCACATCTTTTATTCTGGTCTTTTCCCCCTTCAAAACTCAACGTTATTTCATTGCCTGCAATTTACTCGGACTCCCGTGTTTGTCATCGTGATTAGTTTCTTTCCGAGGTTTTCCGCCAAAGGACCTAATTTAACCTCAGCGAGAAGGGTTAAAGGGAGGGGGGACGAGAGGTTTCATGGGTTCTGGGGGGTTTATTACGTTCATTTGATGTGAACTCCCTCTTATTATGAGTCTCCTTTCCGGATCCACTTTACGGTCTTCAATCCGTGACTTTTTTACTTTTTATACTCAGAGTTTTAACATCAAATCCGACTTTAGAGTAAACAAGTATTTCCGTAAGGGGGAAATTTTGAGATTTTCCTCCCCCACACTGGTCAAATAAAACCAAGAAAAACAGAACAAGGGGAAAGAAAACCGAGGGTGTTTCTGTTTTTGACAGACTAATAAACAGAAGGGGTCCATTGAACAAATTTTACTCCTCCTTTCAAGCCCCTGGTGCATTGAATAAAAATAAAAGGTCGCCCTTTGAATATAAAAAAAATAAAGGACGTAAAAGGTAGGGATATTGTTCAAAACATCCTTTTATGCCAACTAAAAAATATTTTTTTTACCTCACATTTTTAACTAATTAATGTGTCATACAGTTAAACAATCAGTTTTCCTCATTTTGTGTTTTAAAAATGCTATTTTGGCAAATTTCATCAGGATTTCTCAGTTAAAATGAGGCTGTTAAGGACCCCTTTATACCCCGGCATTTTTCTTTGATGTTTTTCTCCTATGTACTGAATAAACTGTTGGTTTTTTGAAAAATTTTATTTGAATTTTAGTTTTTGAATACATCAAAATAGGTCGCCTCTAATTAATTTTTTTGAAAATCATAAAAATTTAAAAATCATAAACTTTTTTGTACGATTGTAAAAACTCCAATAATATTTGTCCAATATTTATTTATAATCGAATAAATAATATTTGATACCTTAGCGCCCGTAACACTAGCGGATGTTTTTATAACACCCACTCCATCAAAGAGGTCTAATGGGCCCTTAAGGTTGTTCTTCAACTTTGTCTTTCTTGGACGTTTCAAGGGGTATCCTACACTTCTGCCAGACAGTCATGCGGGTTAGCCTAACTAGGTAACCTGATTGTCCATTTTTTTAAATGTTTAACAATTTTCATACTTTTTTTTGTAATTAGTAGTAAAAATGTTTAAGATGAATCTTGATAAAAAGAGCAAACTATCCTAATAAAAAGCTTTCTTTTCTTCGATGAAAAGTGGCCATTGTGGTTTTAACATTGTTTTTCTTTTCCCTTTAATGGAGTAAAAAAGAAAGAAAATAAAGAGGTTTAGAATGGTTTATATTTTCTCAAGATCTCTCTTTTAGATTCTGACTCTGTTTAATTTTTGTCCCTTTTGTCCCGAACGGAAATTGCTTCTTTAAGAGACGCTTTATTGTCGGCTAGCCAAAGAGCTTTTCCCCCACTAACCGTTAATTTTTAAAAACTAAATTCTACAATCGTTTTCTTGCTTTTTAACTTTTGAACTTGTGAGAGGCTTACGAGATTTTCGTTAATTGTATCCCCGTTAAAGCTGGGCTTAAGAAACTTTGGATCCCTCTTAGATTTTTTTTTTTATGAATTAAAGGGGACAAGAAGAAGACTAATTAAACTCGTCCCTGCTTTTTTCCGTCTCTCAAGTCGTATGGAAATATTTTTTTTATAATTTTTGACTTTTTATTCTAATGAAATTTGTTTAATTAAGGGAAAAACTTTTTTTTTTTTATTATGCTTCCTTGGAGTTTTTATTTAAACAGAGAAAAAAAAGTTTTAATTATACGCTAATAAACAAAAAATTTTTAAAAATTAACCCTCTCGAGTTATCCGAGGTTTCGATTTTTATGAGGACGTAAAAAAAGTCGAAAGTCTTCATTAACCTTTTGAGGTAGTTGTTCGGAGAAAATTGGAGTTTTATGTTTTTATCTACCAATTCGCTGAGTAAACGCCCAGGAACAGAGAGAAAGACATAAAACCCTTGATAATATTCCCTCAGGTTCGAACTATACAGGGTATCTAAAAGGGCTCTCTCGAACAGCCGATAAAACGCCAGAAAAGCCCACCTTATCTGGAACATTAAAAACCGCATCTAACACATCAAGTCATCAAAAAGAATATTTTAATATGGGTAAAGTCAATTAATTTTCAAGGATGTTTGACTGTTTATATAATGTAAACGATATTACTCGAGGGTATCCGTTTTGGTTTACTGAATCTCTCAATATTTGTTGACATCAGAGATAAATCTGGAGTTTGCCTAAGGTGAAAGCGAAAAGTTACGTTGAGGAAATATATATTCAAATATTTATACGTTTCCCTTTCATGTAGGTTCCGGATATATTTTAATTAAATGGGGATATCGCACTCGCTACATCGTATTTTAAAATCGGTCGACCACAAGTCAGCGAGGTTTAAACCGCAGGTTAACCACGGGCTATGTAGCAACTGTCAACTACTAGCCATGAACGTAGAGATGTGTGAAGTTTGTACTTTTGTCGGCGAAAGAATCATCCCCACAATAGGTACCAAAACATTCCGACCATTACCACCGAACTTTCCTACCATTACCTCTTACGTTAATACCACTACCACCAAATTTTTCCTAACAGTAACCCCAAACTCCCCTGCCACTACCCCCCCCCAATTCCCCTACCATTACCCCAAAACTTCCATATCAGCACTCTCTAACTTTCCTACCATTACCCTCGAAATTTCCTACCATTACCCCCAAACTTTCCTACCATTACCTCCAAACTCCCCTAACATTACCCCAAACTCCATCACCATTACCACGAACTCCCCTACCATTACCCCTAAACTTTCCTACCATTACCTCCAAACTCCCCTATCATTACCCCAAACTCCATTACCATTACCACAAACTCCCCTACCATTACCCCCAAACTTTTCTACCATTACCCCTCCTAAACTTTCCTACCATTACCTCCAAACTCCCCTATCATTACCCCAAACTCCATTACCATTACCACGAACTCCCCTACCATTACCCCTAAACTTTCCTACCATTACCCCCAAACTCCCCTATCATTACCCCAAACTTTCCATACCATTACCACAAACTTCCCCTACCATTACCCCCAAACTTTCCTACCATTACCCCTAAACTTTCCTACCATTACCTCCAAACTCCCCTACCATTACCCCAAACTTTCCTACCATTGCCCCCGAACTTTCCTACCATTACCCCCAAACTTTCCTACCATTACCCCCAAACTTTCCTACCATTACCCCTAAACTTTCCTACCAGTACCCTAAACTTTCCTACGATTACTCCCGAACTCCCCTATCATTACCCCAAACTCCATTACCATCACCCCAAACTCTCCTATTATTACCCCCAAACTCCATTACCAGTACCATAAACTCCCCTACCAGTACCCAAACTTCCCTATCATTACCCCCAACTCCCTACTATTACCCCCGAACTCCTCTATCATAACCTCAAACTCCCCTATCATTACCCCAAACTCCCCCAATATCACCCTTTGCTCCCCTACTTTACCCAAGACTTTCTTCTCACTCCCCCCCCCCATCTCCTTCCCAAATTCTAAACGCCCCTACCATTACCCCTAACTTCCCTACCATTACCCCCATACTTTCCTACCATTACCTCCTTACTTTCTTACTACTACCCTAAACTCCCCTACCTTTAACGCAAACTTTCTTATCACTACCCAAATTTCCCTAACATTACCCAAACTCCCTTACACACCCTCTGAAAACCTCCTGAAAGAATCTTTTAATTCCTCTGTCTTAAATTAGGTAATTTATTCATATTTATCTGATTATCGCGGGCTGAACTGATGCTTATGGAATAATAGTTTCGACTGTTAAGGCACCTATTAATCAGTGACCACTTTACCCGGCCTGTGTTAAGTCTATTTTACAATAGAGTGCTGTCAGAGGCATTCCTATCTCAAAATACAAATGCTTTCAAACGAAATTGCCTATTGAATCGTACGGACAAAAGCCTCCGAAGCGATTCCGAAAAACCATAATTCCTCCCTCAAATCCTTTCGGAACGACTTGCTCTTAAAAGATTTCCATGCTCAAACATTCCTTTCAATTACGTTTCGAATCTGACGTCGGAAACGTCACTGGGTAGGCTCGAACGTCGATTGTCAGTTCGGAAAACAAAGGGCGACCGCTAAGCCCTTATTGACCTTCCCTAACAGGAAACAATGAAACAATGCCACGTTGTTAATTATTAGTTTAAATCATTAAACAACCCACGGGTATAATGATTCACGATTACACCAAGTGACCTACTTCGATTTCCGATCGCTATTGTTTCGTTTGTTTGCCCTAAATGAGTTTCGGGCGATAATCACTTTCGAAATTACCACCCTTTGTTGCCTATAGAAAAAAATAAACCAAACCAATATCTAAAATAAACCAAAAGAGGATATTGCACGTTATAGAAATTGATCGCTACATCAAATATGTCACATAAATCCAGTATATCGTTATTGCTTTTACCTTTCCAAAAGTTGGCCCGTTGTCAAATCGTCATATTGTTTATAGTGGATATAGAGAAAAAAAAATTAAAAGAGATGTAGGATTGAACTTGAGGATGAGTTTAATACCAAACTGGAATATAAAAAAAAAGGATGAACAAAAGAAATACCGTGCGTAGTCTGGAAATCTGGTAAAAAGGGGTGCACTTTGGTAAATGAAAATCTACAAATCAACCCTCCCTCCCGTTTTTCTCTTTAGCCTAGGTCTCCAATAACGTTTCGTGAACAGATATCCGGAGGACATTATAAGAAGAAAATAATTGGATATTGATAAAAAAGAAACTCTTGTGATTTACGTTCGGAGGGAATTTATTGTCTTGGTCTTTTCATTTTCGTAAGCATTATTTTGCCTTTTTATTATAAAGATTGAGAACTGTTTTTACGTTCCTTATAGCAACAATTTTTCCTTTAATTCATCTCCTCGGTTTTCACGTTTTTTAACCACAAAAGGACATTTCTTCGTCCTTCCTTTGCTTTGCTTTCTACAGTAGAGGGTAGCTCAGTTGGGATAGTGTTGGCAGTAAAAGCCAAAGATTCAAATCCTGCTTAGGTTTTATCTTTTTGTACATATCTAGACATTTCCCAGTACTATAAATTGATTCAGGATCCTTTTAGGCTCTTTTTTATAAAATTTTATTAGGTTAACTTTTTTCCCGACTTTTAAAGGTAAAAAAAAAATTGAAAGGGTGTAAATTTAGCCTGTAATTATTAACCTAGGGATAATATATGCAAATTAGAAACAGCCTCCGTTCAAAGGGCGAACGAGACTTTATCATGTAAAATACCAGTCCACTTCAAAAGTCGATTGCTTTAATAATAATATTTATTCATAAAATGCAAGCGTATTAGGTTTTTTGCCTTGTTGAATTCCTTTTCTTTTGGCGAGTTTGTAATTATGTTTTTTGCTCGCCAATGTTATATATTTGTGTCGTTAAAGTGGGGGGTGTAATTAAGACCGAAATAATGGTTTACTAGGATGTTCTGAACCTGATTATGAAACTTAAGTAATTAAAACTACTTAAACATTCGCAACATGGGAGTTAGAGAAGCTCGAGTAATTACAACTTTTCAAGTGTTTCGAGTCTAATGGGACGATGAGTAATAATTTTGTGTTTTTTTCTGTTTTTAGGTGTTGTGGGTGATTATGGAGTGGAGGTGAGGGTGAGAGAAGGCGGAAGAGCGGTCCTGCCGTGTCGAGGGAATATTGCGAACGGGGCTCTAGGGTGGAAGCATAGGGGTGAGCCGATAGGGCAGGACCCGAGGTACCATCTCGACCGTTCCGCCTCAAGTTTGATCATAACGAGGGCCAGGCCGACCGATTCGGGTCCTTGGTCTTGCAGCCAACATTCGCCTCCAGTCAACCTAGTCGTTTTAGGTAAGTGTATTTTTTCGATTCAATTTCATATTCAAAAAACGAGGGTTCAGAGATTTTCCATATTTCCATAGTAAAGCGAAGGGTGGGGTTAAAGACGTTGTCCCTTACAAAGAAGACAAAGGGGAGAAAGTATTGACCAGAGGGTCCAGAGAGACAATGTCCACCTTTAAATCGATTCGGGGCCTTATATGTAGGAGGATTAGCGCCACATCCCTTGGGAAAAATCTTACAAGATCTTTTATCCATGTAAGCCCCCCACTTTGGTCTAAAAAATACCTTTCGCTCCAAAATAAATTGTACTTTTCAATCTAAGTTGCCCATTTTTCTAATTTTTGTAAATCGTCTTCTTCGATTTTTTTCGATCTTGAAGTTGATGGAGACTCCAAAGGGACTTTTGGAAAACAAACTTTTTGAAGATTTTTGTCATTTTCGAGCGTTTCTAGTTCTTTGAGGAGCTCATCATCGTCAATATCGGCCCCATAAGCCACCGGATTTGCTATCGCGTTTGAAATTTCCTTGGCGACATTCTGCTGTTCTGCTATGTCATCGGTGATCTCGTGGATTTGATCGATGTCGATTTTTTGATGCGTGTTTTTCAAAGTGTCGGATGCTAATTTCAAATTTTTAAGAATTTCCGTGTTCGTACTTGCTGATTCCAACGTTTCCCTTTGAGTTTCGATGGTGCTCAACGTTCCGTCGATTTGCTGAAGTTGGCTTTCGTATCTTCTTTTCCTTTTTAAGGCCTGTAGAGCAACTTTTTTATTCCGAGTTCCATTTTTCTTCGCAGTTTCAATCTCATGCTCGATCTTCTGTTCCAAAAACTGTTGCTTTTTTAAAAGAATTTCTTCCAAATCTCTCAGCTTAAGTATCGTCTCAGAAGAATTTGCCTCTTTGTCTTTCTTCCCTTTCGATTTATTTAAAAAGTTCATTTTCTAATTTGCACAACTGACTTTTTTGAACTTTCATACCAAAATATTACTTTCTATATAAAATGTTGCGAACAGTTGCCAGACATACGAAAAAAGCCCAAAGGAAGAAAAACGTCTCTAGAAATGAAATATTGGAGAAAGAATAAAAGGGGAAGGATTTTACCTCATAACCTCAATATACGAGAAATCAAGATATCTAAAAATAACATTCCTACCGAAAAAGGACATTATTTCATCTTTAGTCCAGCCTAGTAGAAGGATACAATACATTGAACAATTTCTTGGGACGTCCATTAATTCGCTTTGTTACTCACAAATGGGGTATAATTTTTTTCTTTCTTCCATTTTTACAAAGAAAGTCTGGCTCAGGGGCATCAGTTTACTTTGTTTAAAACAAATTGAGATTATGATGGAAGATTTTGGGTTGAAAGATAATTTGTTGCTTTACTATTCGAAATTTGTGATTTTCTGAGCTGTATTGATCAACCCAATTATATGTTTGGATTGTATTAATATGGCATATCCGATGGAATCCCTTTAATGTATTCGTTTATTTAAAACTTTCTAAAAACAAATATGTTTTCGACTAAAATTAATACGAGATGGTGTTTCGTTATAAATCACCTAGAGTGGGGAAACAGTTTTAGGCAATTTCCTCAGGTCGGAATTCACACAAGGGAGAGTCGGAGTCCCCACCTCAGCCTTCCAACCCGCCCCTACTCGTTTCCAAAACTCCCGAAAGCTTAATTAGAAGGCGGCTTTAAAAGGGACCACCTACATCCTTGCTGATTAAATCAATTCTACCGCGAATCGGTGTGGAATTCTGAATATTTCATAGAGAGGGGGTTGTAACCGTGCCAATGAGAGAAGTTTGCGTTTGAAAGCGTTTTAGGGGAAAGTTGAACTAAAAGTGGGGGTACGAGGATAGGAATGCATCGAAAAACATTTTTAAACGTTTAATCCCCTTTTTTTGCTTATTGGAATAACTTCCTCTACCTACGTATTAAAAATGCTAAATACAACTCACGCAAGTCGTGAAGGCTTAGTATTCATCAACTCCTGGACTTAAAATTAGGGAAACCTCAAGCTCTCCACAACCAACCACAAAACCCACTCTTCCATCGCCTGTCTCGTCACCACCACCACACTCCCATCACCTCCCCTACTTCCCCACACCTCCCGCGCCCTCCCTACAACCTCCTAATCTCCCTCAGCTTCCATGACTCCCGTCAACACCTCCAGTATCGTCCATCAATCCTCCCTCATCACCTCCACCAACTTCTCATTATCTCCCCCATTCTCCCATTACTTTTAATTATCTCCCACCACCTCCCCCACCCTCTCATCATCTCCCACCACCTCCTCCAACCTCTTATCACTTCCACCACCTCCCCCGCCCTCTCATCACTTCCCACTACCTCCCTCACCCTCTCATCACTTCCCACTACCTCCCCCACCCTCTCATCACTTCCCACCACCTCCTCCACCCTCCCATCACTTTCCACTACCTCCCCCACCCTCCCATCACTTTCCACTACCTCCCCCACCCCCTCATCACTTCCCACCATTTCCCCCTCCCTCTTATTATTTCCCCACCTCCTCCTCACCTAAATCTTTCCATCCTCCCCTACCCTTTCTCAGATACATAGTTCCGTCGGGCCATGCTCCTGACTATTATTATTGTGGTTTTAATTCTGATGCATATTCGATAGTCTGAAGTCCTGGAGTTCGCTGAATTTCAATATCCTTAACGCATAGCAACTTGTTTGCAAAAATATCTAAATTTTTTTAATAGTTAAGTTTGCATTCTTTAAGTTATAATCATATCATAAGTCGTCTAAATAATTTTCAATTTTTTACCCTGAGGGCATAAAAATGAATTTTCCACCTTAAAACGATCGAATATCTTTTATTCAGGTCATGAAAAGATGGTTTTCTGAATTTAATTTAACACTATTCCTTTCTGCTGCATACAAAACGATTCCTCCCAGCTCAGGGGGTAAATTAGCATATAATAGCAGGCCGAGTCTTACCCTCGCGAGCGTCTCTCTCTCTCTCGCTCTCGACGCCCCAGGATTCGTCATCCGTTTGCATACTGATCACTGAATACAAATCATAAAAAAACAACCTCGTCGTTCTCATTAGCATAAATCAAAAACTGACTAATTAATTTCACGAATAAATAATCGGAACGGGGTCAAAGAGGGCGTATATGAAGGCGCTTCAAACAAGCGTCCATCTTCGTACTCTTGCTATGATTTAGGTATCAGCCACAAAAATAAATTCAACTTTTTGAATTAAATACGGTCCTCCCGCGCCGTAGAGACGATTAAAAAGACTCATTAAGGATCCAAATGAAATTTTAATCCCGAAAAAACCGCGTTTATTACGGCCGGAAATAAAAAAACAACTTTTTTAGCATTTTTTTCTCTCTTCGCTTTTTTTCTTGATAAAAATAAAATCGCTTTCCTCATTAGAGCGTCGGGGAAATCCCGGTCGTTTCGAGGGCTTGAGTCCAGAGCCTTCGGGGGTGGAAAACCGCATCATTTCCATGCCGAAGAGCGGTCGAGAGTTTAGCAAATTATCGTTATAGTTCAGCGAGATAGAAATTATTTTAGTATCTAGTTTCCTTTAATTAAAACGACGGTTTCCTCTATCCTAGTTTACTTTAATGATATTCAAATGGAATATAATCCAAGGATCGACCGCCAGAATGAAGAAAATAAACGTAAAGAAGGGACTTCTTGTTGCAGAAGTCAACCCAGGCTTCTTCCATTAAGTTGTGGAACCGTCCGGCCATCAATTGTTGGAACACCTCATGGCCACAATTCTGATCCAATCTTCACCAAAATTTCACAAAATATGCTTTATCACGTTATCTTGAACGTGTAGGGAGATTTTTGAAATTCGCAAAACTACAAAAGTTAATTAAATAAACAGAAGGAAATATCAGTCGTTTCATGAAAAGAGAACCTTTAAAGAAAATTTAGGCAGATTACACGTTGAATGTTATGCAAAGCACATAAACGCTTTTAAACTTGGCTTTAGGAGAAAAGAATTCACGACACGTATCCGCAGAGGTCTTAAGCCCACCCAACGGATCTCGAAACCGTAGAAAAAAAAACGTAAGGTATGTTTCGTACCCTTCTTATCTCCTGATGCGGGAGCTTTCGATTTAAAAGTTAATTTTTCCTCTCTTTCTCCTCGGCTCAAGATTAAATCCGCCCCAGAGTGGTTTATCGAACGGGTTGAATACGAAAATAGCGTCGAAGATGGGTTTTATTAAAATTTCTTACCTATCAATACCAAACGTTTTTTTCCAGAACTTTGAAGTCGGAGAAAAAAAAAAAGGCCGAGTGTGTATTTTCTGGCGCCTGAGGACCGAACTCCCGTTCAAAGCCCCCTGTCGACGCTTTTCGCGAAATGCTATTTTCCTGGGAAGGGATTCGCCCGAGGGAACCCGCACTCCGGGTTCAAATTGCATTGTGCCTTCCCTTCTAGTCTTAAATGCGAGAGAGAGAAAAGAGAAGGAAAAAATAAGACGTTCAAATTGAACGTGTGTTCCCTTCTTTCTTCGCCTCAAATCCTTTTTTATTCATTTTATTTCTCGACTCGTATTTCAAGTACTTATTTCTCAAGACATCTCTAGTCCATGTAAAGCCCTGATAAGTTATGAAATGACAAGCACGTTTTTAAAAAATTTTAAAACAAAAAATAACCTCTTAATTTTATAATAAACATAAAAAAAAATGGTTTATATACACTAATGACGTCATAAAAACTTAAAAATACGTACTTTGTTACTACCATGTTTAAAGATTAACAAAAGTGTTCTACGAAAACTAGAGCAAACATTTCAACTTTTTAGTGACAAAGGTCGTTTTCTTTTAAGCCCCCTTTGTTTTAAAGAAAACAAAAAACTTTTCAAAAACTTTTATCGAAATAGGTCAGGCTTATTATTGGGTAACTTGTTTTTTTAATAGTTTTATGATTTAAAATTCTTGAGGTTGAACATTCAATATGATGGATAAAGTTTTGAGAAAAAAAAAATATTCGTGAAGAGTCTAAAAACAAGTTTTTTCTACAAGTAGTTTGGAAATTGGTGTCTGGAAACGGATCCCTCTAATAATTTTTTTTCTTGTTCGAAATTCTCCCTTCCACCAGTTAAAACTTTGTTCCTAAGGTCGGTCGGCGGGAATTAGCAGGGAAACTTATCTGTTGAACTATAAAGTTTGACAGTGCACGTGGACTGGTTAGTGGTCGACGGACGGTATTGACTTAAGTTGAGTAGAGGGCTTGACCCGGAAACTTAACGCTCCTCACTTGAGCTGCACTTAAGGGCAAGGATTTTCTTCTTTTTCTTTGCCAGTCACCAATCCGTAATGAAAAACCGTTTCTAAAATATTCTTTTTTTCAGAGCCACCACGTTCGCCATATTTGCTGATCGATTCGCGACGTCTGGATCCAGGAAACCTTTTCGTCCCGGTGAAAGAGAACAGCAAACTTTCAGTGGAGTGCGTCGTCGAAGGTGGTTCGCCAGCCCCAGGCCTACATTGGCTCCTCGTCCCTCCACCTGGCTCCAACTCCCCGCCAGGCCTCAACCAGCAAGAATCAGCCCCTGCTGCCACCCAGGGCATGACCAGATCCGTCGCCAGCATCCCTCGAGTCCTACGCGACCACCACAACTCGACCGTCGCCTGCATCGTCACCCATCAAACCCTACCAGCCCCGCTCAACGCCTCAATTCTTCTCGACGTCCAATGTAAGCCATTATTTAATCATTTCCCGACGTTAATTAAAAGGCACTAACACTGATCCATTAGCAATTAGATTTTAATTTTAATAAACTTACAAGATAATCTTAAAGGGGAACTGACTTAAAGCAGAAATAGGTTTTACGTAGATTCAGAATCCAATTAAAAAAACAAAGGTACCCCTACCTTTTATCATCCGAGGGTATAATGCTTTAAAAAAAGGATCATTTACCCGTAAAGAATTCATGAAAAGACCCCTCTCGCTATAAATGATAAGCAGGAAAAACTCGTAAAGTTCGCTTTAGGTCACCAATAAATAAATAAAATATTTTAATACGTTCAATAACTGTACATCACTCCTAATATTTGTATAATCTGAGTGCAATTTGAAGCTTATTACCCACTTCTTAAGTGTCAAAATATAAGATATAGAGCCTTCAACAGTGAATGTTTTGCTGCCCATTGAAGTAACTTCTTCTGACAATAGAAGAAAAGATATATTTGCCTCAAGTAAGATTGGGGTATGGTAATGGGGTGTGTGGATAGCTTGGGTATGGGAGGTACCTATTGAGTCATAGGGTGTAAAAGGAGTAATGAGTGTAATGTGAATTGTTTTATCGAAATCTATCACGAGCTTTCATGCTATTTACCATGGCACTCCTTCTTGATAAGGATGTAGTGCAGATAGTGTAGGGAAGATAGCTAATTTTAATTTATCTCTTGCATCCTTCATGTTGTTTTTCTTCATTGCTTGTACATGACAAGACGCTTTTGGATAGCTGGAGTATTGATGGTTGTGGAGCTATGGGGTGGAAAATATGTGTATGTTGTGCATACTATGTAAATGGTTTTCATAAGTTCTTTCACGAACTAATCAAGATGTCTACGATTACAATGCTGCGAGAAGAGAACTAGATTGCATTGTTGCAGAATAGCAAGCTCATTTTAATTAGTCGCCTGCATCCTGGACCTTGCATTTCACCATTGCTGGTACGGGCACCTACTATAGAAAGCTTGGGATTTTGTAGTTGTGGATGTATTTGGTGAAATAGGAGTGATGCTTGTATTACATTAAATCTCCCCATTGTTTCATTACAGGCTAGTTTTGATCAATCGCCTGCATCTCTTATTGCTGGGTAATAACCATTCAACATCTAATAGAATGGAGGTATTGGGTTGGGTATAATAGAAGTGATGGGTGTATATATGCAATGTACCTTGTTCCTAGATTTCGAGCTATCAAATAAAACGTTTTATTTAAAACGTCCTGAGTTTTAACAACAACCGTTTAGAATGGCAATAATTTCTCGAACTAACTGACTGTGAAGGTTTGTAGAAGGGAAATCGCTTTTAAACAAAAAGCCTGCTCCAAAACACCGGAGCCCTGTCCAGTCTAAAACCGATACGTGTAAATTTGTGAAAAAAGGATTTATTCGGACGGAACGAAAAAGTTTCTCCCTTGACATTTCATCGTTTCATTATGAATTTTGCAATAAAATATTGGAAATTGTTGTAGTGGTCATTTCCAATTTGATTTATAGCGATTACTATTAGAGAGAGAATCAAATTATTGGGAAAGGGGATGTTAACACTTCTAATCATATTCACTTCACGTATCCCATAGCTAAACGACATCCCTTTAAATCCTCTTATCCCCCTCTTTACTAATTTATACGTTTAAATTATTGTGTTAAATTGTCCGGATTTGGTTTAAATTGTTTTTTTTAATGTTTTAGTCACGCCTTCGTTTGCGATAACTCGAGTGCCAGGATTTGGCATTCCGCTTCGTGAAGGGATTGCCGTTTCGTTGAAATGCGACGTCGACTCGAACCCTCCATCATTGCCTATATGGAAAAAAGGTAAATTCTTATCATCTTTTGTTATGGGGACATTCTATTGTTTCTGTCTTTAGATGACGGTGCGCCACCAGTGGAGCAGTCAAATGATGGGTTTTTGAATTTCACGTCTTTAAAAAGAGAGCACAATGGCTGGTATAAGTGTACGACGAGCCATCTACAATCTACATATTCGAGTATAGGATACTATCTCAACGTTAGATGTACGTATGGTAACTTATCTTTTTAAGAGATTTCCGTTTCATTACCATGTGAAATTGTCCCCTGGAGAAGCGACGTTTGGTTACGGGCCAAACCATTCTCTTGCCTACTCTAGAATTCTATATTGTCTGCCAAGATTTTTTGTTCAAATTGTATAAATTTAGATGGAGATGGGGAAATGAATGGAGATATAGACGTCGGAGGGAGTACGGAAGCGGCGATGGGGACAGGGAATGCAGTTGAAGTTTCCGTCGGCGGTGCTGTTCATTTGGAATGCGGCGGGAATGAAAGGGGATGCTGGGGTAGAGTATCGACGTCGGGTCAGGTTTCACCCCTCGGACCAGGTGCACCATTGTCAATTCATTCAGTGCTTTACCAACAAGCCGGCCATTATCGGTGCTACGCACCTGAACCGGATCGTCTCAACGCATGGCGAACACACAACGTCCACCTTAAAGTCACAGGTATGTCACCCCCTTTCATAAATTTAAGATAAACGCCCTTTTCAGGCGTTCCTTCGGTCCTCGCACGGAATTTATCGAGGGTCGCCGACGTCGGAGAAGCGATCTCGTTAACTGCCGAATATTGTGCCAGCCCAGGAGCTACTAAAGTCCTTTGGATTTTACCCACGGCGAGAGTTATCGCCCCTGGGACCACTTCATGGGGAATAACAGCTCACAACATCACAGTAAGCAACCCTATGAATTATTTATATTTTGTTCTAGCAATCCTTATAAATCCTCCTTTCTCCTCCGGAAAAAGCCAAAATCTTTCTTTTAACTTTAGCCACTGTCTGCAATGTGGCTTTTGTCATTTCCCATTTTATAGGCCATCAAAGGGTGAAATCCATTTCAGCATCTAGATATTTAGAACCAGACACTATTGAAGACCAACCGTTAAAGATGAAATTCGTTAATTTTAGACTCTAGCTTGTGCCTCATAACCAAATTTTCAGCACGAAACTACCTTCCAGTTCTGAAAGCATTCTCACCTTCCCATAGACGTTGCAGAAACGTTTTCCCTGCTAAGCAAAAACCCGAATCATCCTTTTCCTCTTTCTAGTCATAGGTAGTCCTAGCGCTAGAGGTCGAAACAGGGATCTATCTACCTTGCAAAAATTTGATTTTATCTTGTTTAGGACCACAAGGTAGTTCTAAATCTCAGTTTTCGTCATTCCCATTTTGGAAAAAAAAACCCTCACAAATCCGCATTTTGTTCGGTTTTTGACCTCTAGCTCAAAAACCATGAGTTCTAGCGACTTGACAATTTAGTAAATAATGAAAGATGATTAAATTTTGCTTCTAATGAGCTTTCAAAAGTCGAAATAGGTCAAGCCGTTCAGGATATATAAATTGTCAAAGTTTACGATTTTTAGGACTAACTTTTAAAAAGGTTCTGGAGATCATGGGTTCGATTCTCCCCACTGGTCTTTTTTACTACAGGGTTTCTTTCTCTATTATGGTGGACTACATAGGTTTCTTTTGTGGTTTCAGAGCGGCAATTGGACGAATTGCCACAAAGCATTGTTGACGGTGAGCCGTGTAGGACGGGAACACGAAGGCGACTTCTCCCTTCTAGTCTGGTCAGGGCGAGGAATCGGGCAGACGACGATTCGCCTCAACGTCACCGGCGACGCCGACGCCTCACGTAGCTCGCCCCTCACCGCCTACTTCTCAACAACCCTCGCCGCGTTCATCGTCCTCAGGCTATGTTAACACCGCCTTACATCTTCTACATCTTCCTGAGAAATGAAGATAAAACTAGTCATAGACATTTTTTTTATATGTGGTATTAGTCGTGTCCTTAACCAAAGGAACTGTAAATACATACAATAGAAATTATTATGTGCGATATATCAACATACGAAAAATTATATCCATAAAATTATACGCCCAATTATTGTTAATATTGTGAATAATTTTTCTTATATCTGTTATTTGTGCCAAACGCATAAAAAGTTTCACACTTTATTTTCCAATTTGTGTGCAATTTTTTGCTTTTTTTTTAAACATCCGATTTTCTTCAACAACGAAATACGATTTTTATTGTATTGTTAAATAAAAATTTTTTATTGAAGGTTAAAAATTTAATTTTGCCGTGCACCGGTAGATTTCGTACTCATCCTTATTTCGTTTTATTTTTTAATATATTTATTTTTTGATAGATAAAAAAAAGAAAATGGCTCTAGATGTCACAAAAAGGTCTATTCTAGTTTTAAACTAGATTTAAAGCTCACTAAATTAAGAAAAAACAAAACAATAACGTTTGTCTATCAAACGTATATGACGACGACTGATTGCCATTCATTTATCAACTTATTATCAGTAGAAATATATTTTCATATATAAAAATATATATATAAATGTAAAAAAAAAAGTATTATTTCTTAACTGCCAAAAATTGTTATAATTTTGTTTTTTAGTATCATCGATAAAAATAAAGAATATATTTTTAATTCATGTATTTGCTAATAACTTGAAATGTTCTTTTTGGTTTAAAATTTGATATTGTAATTTTTATACAAATGGTCGCAATGGACGAAATTTATACCGAAATGGTGGTTCTTCGTCTTTAAGAAATAATAATAAAAGACATTAAGCAGAAAATGAGACACCACATTTTCTTTTGAAGAAAAACAAAATAGTATTGAATTTCTATATAAATGTGATGTAGGCATAAAAATATAGAAAAATGTATTAAAAATCGGTTACTTAAAATATTTTTCGTAAGTACGTGATACTCCCGAAGTAGTAAAGCCTTTTTTTTTTTTTTGCCAGAAAATCGTTTTTGAAAAACGATATCTGGATTTGCCACAATGTATGTTTTCTTTAATTCAAAAATGAATGTTGACCTTGTAAATAAATGTTTAGATGGGCGATGTCCATGGGCAAAAATGTAGTCAACTGTCAATTCATTTTTTTTAGCTGACACATGTTTTGAATGCATAATTGTTACAGAATTAGTGCTAAAGATGAGAAAAACGCAATGTATTCAATGTTAAGCTGTCATACGTCCATTATTATAAATTAAAAAAAAAGGTGTTGTTATCATTTTGTTGTTTTATTGGTATAACCTGGCTAAAACCAAAAACCTACGATTTTGCAAAATGATTGATATGAGGAAAGCTTGGTTTTTACTGGGTTAAACTTTTGAACCTTGGCATTGGTGTATTTATAAATCGGGGGCGTGTAGATGATGTAACGGTTCGAGAGGGCGACGTGTGTCGGGAGACAATCGCGTCTCAATGAATTCGAAGGTCTTCGAGTCGTGGGTCAGTGTAGTAGCCTTGCCCCAGTAAACAGCGTCGCGATCGGGAAAAGTGGGCCGATCTCTGCACGCGGAGAGAATGTGCAAGGCTCTCGAAGAATTTTTTTTTTCACCGACGTTTTTTTGGACCAGTCTATTTTTAGATTCATATTCTTCAAAACGATTTTTGAACGCTTTTCAACAGATCCATCAGTTCGTGTCATTCGATAAACTGTACTCGTTCAACGTTGTACGATTTCAACACTGAACGTTTGAATTCCCTGAATTCCACAACTCTAAATTAATTTTTTCGGTGTACTGAGAGTTTACTGGCCAATTATCTGCAAGATTTTTGACCTGACGAAAAAATGCATCGAAGTAAACCCACCTTAGATTTCAATGAGGAATCGATTGGCATCAATAACTTTTGGATTCGAAATACAGGGTGCTCTAGAACGACCCTAACTTCGTTTTTTGAATAGGAACCTTATGTTTTGGAGATGAAAAATGAATTTTACTTAGAACACTTTTTTGATAAGAACAAACGTTCCGCAAAGATCCCGCAATTGAACGCTCAGTAGTGAAATCGTGCTGCATCGGAAGTCTGGTTTCGATAAGATAGGTAGTTCTCTTGCTAAAAGTTGTAAAATGAGTAGAATATGACATTGTTAAACCGTTTTCTCCATCTCATTTAGTTTTAATTCGAATAGCCTAAAGGACACGTTTGTTTACAAATGTGTTATCTTGTAAGTTACATGTTTCGTCCTCAACCTTTTAATCTCTGATGATTTTTTTTTCCTTTTTTTGTTAATATTTAGTCCATTATTGTAGGTAGTTAAACGAGTATATGTTATTGCAATATGTTGGAAATTGTGAAAGGCGAAATATTTAACACGGTCCATTTAGGAGTTGGATTCCTCTTGCTTTTCGCACCGGATTTAACTTTGAATACGATTATGGTGAGTGCCCAACTTTTGACTTATCCTAGGATTTATTTCGTTCATTTCCATGACTCCTAAGTTTATAAGCTTGATTCCGAAATAACAATTAGTGAAATTTCCATTTTTGAGGGTTGTTCTATCTCTGACAAACTTTTAAATTTTGCCAGTGATCGACTCAATCTTATTTTCCAAAGAATTCTTTAAATCAGAAATCAGAAACAAAACAACTTAGTGAGCGACTTCATCCATTTTAATGAGCTGAAAATAATTTAAAATTTTTTTTAATGCTCAATTATAATTGACAAAGTGGCATTAAGTTGTTAACAATGTAAACAACTTTGTATTCAGAAAGATTAAAGTGTTATCTTGTACATTCCAAGTCTAGCCTCCTTCAGGTAGTAATATAATTTTTAGCGAAAAAAATGTTTTTAAAATTGTTTAGCTATGATATAATCAATACGATTCACTTAGGAATTGGTTTTTTGTTAATTTTTTGTGCGGATTTTACTTTAAACAATTTGATGGTGAGTGTTTCGAGGGTGAAAAACGGTAGCCCCCTTTTGTTTAGAATCTTTATTGTTGTGGAATATTGATTGATTTTTTTTATGCATAAAACTCTTTAGCCGACCCTTTATAAACGGATTGCGGAGGACAACCCTGAATTTACGATTGACGGATTCGTCGGACTCGGCGGTCTGTATTTTATTTACGGTATCTCATTATGGCTGGCGCCTTCCATCAATGGAATCATCGGGCCTAAAATTGGGATGGTCATCGGTGCATTGTGTATGACGTGAGTACATTATTGCCTTCTTTTTTTTATATCATTTATGTTTTTTTCAGTTCCCACGTTTATGTCGTTGAATTTGAAATAGTCTGGTTGGTCTATTTGGGGATATTTTTAAGCGGATTTGGTGGAGCTTTGCTGTGGGTTGGTGAAGGAAACTACATCGTAAGGAATGCCAAGGAACACGATGTGGCCAAACACGTGAGCATCTTTTGGTCTCTTTATACTGGATCGTAAGTCATCTTTTCTTTATAAACAGAACTCTAAATGTCAATTTCAGTATGGTTTTAGGCAATTTGTACATGACATTTGAGTTACATACAGCTCAAGAATTGAATAGGCAAAAAAGGCAGTTTTTATTACGTGTTTTGTCTTCCATCGGTTTGCTTTCTGCGATTACCTTTGCTTGTCTGAGAAAGCCGAAAGGAAAAAGTGCCAAACAAGAGCTTACTGAAGGTCCTATCAAAGCTTTTGTGAAAACGGTCAGATTGTATATGACCAAAAACATGATGATGTTATGCTTCACTTTTATTTATGCAGGTAAATGTTATTTGAAGGGAAATTTCAATTTTTTTAGGTTTTCAGCAATCATTCGGTTGGGGAATCTTGGCCACTTGTATGGGATACACGAAAAAATTCGGTCCGGAATCGACACGACTTGTCCCTTTGACAGGTCTTGTTTATGGTCTAGGGAATTCATTAGGTGAAGTTTTTTTTTATAGAATAAAATTTTGAATTTGGAGTAGTGTAGGTGGTGGCGTACATTTGTTGATTTCGCATCATCTCGCTATTAAATACCAAAGAGGGATGATCATTTGTACCAGCGGTATAGTCCAGGTTGTCGCATTGATACTCACTTTCGCTCACCTTAGCGACAACTCAGTTTTTGGCCCGACACTTCAGACATCTCTCATCGAACCAAGGTTTTTCGTCAAATTTTCAAATTTATTTAACACACCTTTTTAGCGTTATTTTAGGCCTTGGGTGCGCTTTTGTTCTCGGATTTGGCGATAGTTGTTTGAACACTCAGATATTCGCATTGCTAGCTCATCTGCATCCTGATCACAGTGCTCACACCAGCGCCCTTTTCAAATTTACTAAAGTATGAAATAAGGAAACTTTGTGCTAAATCTTATTCAATTCCAGTGTATGGCCATAGCAGGGTTTTTCTTCGTCGGAATCTCAATTGGACTTCACGCTCAGATTTTGATCATCGCCCTCACATGCGTCGCAGGAACTTTTGCCTTCTTTTGGGTCGACTACCAAACATGCAATATGACAAAAGATTATCCAGTCTGCATCGATTTAATGTAATTTAATATAAACTAAGTTTTTATACGTCATCTATTTTTTTGTGTAATCCTCTTACCCGTCTTTTGATCAATAAGGTTTTTCAAGGAGGATCAGGTTTCATAGATTTTTAGCAAAATAGCATTTATTGATTAACAATACATTAAACACAAAAAATATCGAATAGTGGTATAAAAATAATTATAAGTCATTAGTAAAATGAAAAATTTTTTGCTCGTTTTTCATTGACTAGAAAAATGGTGTGATAAAATTAGGAACTAGTGGTTTATAGTTTGAACACAATGATTGCCATAAATATTAGATAACAGAACAGTTTGGATAGGTTTATCTTTTTAAGGTTTGTCCTATCCAGTTGACGTAGTCTGATATTCTCGTGTATAGACCTGGTAGTCTTGGTCTGGCGCAGCCGATTCCAGTAGAGACGATGCCGACTACCATGGTTCCATCGACGCCGCTGATCATAAGAGGTCCGCCGCTGTCAGCCTGAAAGACGGTCATTGAAAAAAATTTAAAGGATCATTTTTTTACCCAGCATGAATCTTTTCCGCCTTCTTCGAACCCTGCGCACATCTGGGAGTCTAGAATTTTGACCTTTTTTCCCTGCGATCTATACCAGTCGCGGCATTTTTCGTTTCCGAGTACGGTAAGGGAGACTTTTTGGAGAACTTTGGCCCTACCCCCGCTTGTAGATTCGCTAGTCCATCCCCAACCTGCCACAACCGCGCCTGAGTTGGTGAACGAGTCTGTGCTTTGGGCTGGAAAACATGCAGGACGCACTGCATCCGACCAAGAAAGCGGATATGAAAGCTCTACCAACGCAATATCATCGACGTATCTATAAAATTCAAACAAGTTCTTTGAAATCAAGAATCTCCTCCAACATATTAGGTGATTTGCACACTATTATGGAACCTACCTTGAGCAGATGTAGCTTGGGTGTAAATGCACTCTTGATACAGGCACGATTGTCCCTGTGGGGACCCTCAAGTCGTGACCGCCTACCGTGACTTTCAATTCATCAGGTTCCAACACGTTGTGGCCACCACTAGAAGGTTCATATTGATAACCGAAAGGGAACATTAGATGAAACTTACTTGCACAAACAATGGGCAGCGGTTAAGACCCATCGGTTATTTAGAAGCGTGCCGCCGCAAAAATGTCCACCGCCTTTCGTAATAGAGACAATCCACGGAAACTCACCTGGAGAAGCATCCGAACCACCCACGATCCTCGCGTTTATCCACCTCCGACCGCATGCGACGTCCGCAACTATAAACAACAATAAGAACAAAAAATTTCACAACACCACTCACAATTCGTTATTTGAGAATTGACTAGATTGAAGAGCGACGCGATTACGAGGAGGGTTAAGTCGAGACTGGACATTTTTTAAGTTATAGGGGTGACAGTCAAGAGATTCGAGCATTTATAGCTCGGCCATTCCAAGGGCGTACAATTAAGGAAGCGCGACCCCCACTAAACCAACCTTTGAGGATCTTCCACTCATTAATCCCATTAAATTTAATAAACGTATCGTATTATTTGATCATTTCTCTAATCACCAATTAATAAAAGGTATAGTGATACACAAAGCAGGGAACGTTACGTCAGACGATTTCGTTATAAACCGAGCCTACCTTAACTTGACCTAGGTTTCCTACATTTAAAGCAGGTTTCAAGCACAATATTGTGCGTATTTTCTTCTTTCACACTATCATTTACAATTTTTTCTTGAAACACATTATCATCAATAAGAAAATTCAAGATTTTGACCAGAGTTTTAAATCATACAAATATGATACCTTAGCCTATTCCAAGGGTGTCATGTGCCTAGCTGGTTAGAGGTCTTGGGTGAAGCTAGAGATCATGTGTCTAGCTCGCTGGAGGTCCTGCGGCTAGTTCGCTGGAGGTTCAGTGTCTAATTCGCTGGAGGTTCAGTGTCTAATTCGCTGGAGGTTCAGTGTCTATATAAGTGGAGGTCCTGTGTCTAGATCGCTGGAGGTTCAGTGTCTATCTGGCTGGTGGTCCAGTGTTTAGTTCGCTGGAGGTTCAGTGTCTATCTAGGTGGAGGTCCTGTGTCTAGATCGCTGGAGGTACGGTGTCTATATAAGTGGAGGTCCTGTGTCTAGATCGCTGGAGGTTCAGTGTCTATCTGGCTGGAGGTCCAGTGTTTAGTTCGCTGGAGGTTCAGTATCTATCTAGGTGGAGGTTCAGTGTCTATCTAGGTGGAGGTCCTGTGTCTAGATCGCTGGAGGTACAGTGTCTATCTAGCTGGAGGTCCAGTGTCTAGTTCGCTGGAGGTTCTGTGTCTAGATCGCTGGAGGCCCGGGGTCTATCTACCTGGAGGTCTTTTGGCTAGCTCTTCGGAGGTCCTCTGTCTAGCACGCTGGAAGTCCCGTGTCTAGCTCGCTGGAGGTCCTGTGTCTTGCTAGCTAGATATAGCACACCATCCTTGAGCCGAATTTTTATATGAATTTACAAGTCATAATTTATTTATTTAGATAAGAACCCAGGAAGACAGCAACTCAAAGAATTTTCAGCTCCCGAGAGGTAAATTGAACCATTTTAAATTTCATGTTTTTCACAAGACATTCCCGTGCCGATTTTTGACCCTTTCCTCCCACTAGTTTTGAACATAGTCACTCGTTTCCATTTTTTATAGACGCAATTTTTCGATTTTTGGGGGTTTTTGTGATGCCCAGAGCGCTCTGATCACGAATTTAGTTTTAGGCTTCTTTTCTTTTAAAAATTTGCTTAAATCAAAAGTTGACCTTCTTCAAAATTATTTATCTATGTTCAGGAGCATCGAAAATGGGAAAAGTCGAAAAATCTGCCGTTATCGTACTTCCTGAAAAAGGAGAAGTAAAAAATGCAATCAGAGTCGGAATCGGAAAGGAATGAAAACGAAAAAAATCGTGGTGGCGCCCGCAGGTGTAAGTCAAGGACGGTCAAGGCTTTACCTAACAAAAAAAAAGTAATTCATTCCGCTAATTCATTAATCACCGACCCCACCAAACGACAATCACTCTTTCCGGGAAGGCAAATGAGATTCCACGAAAATCTTAAAGTCAACGGTTTCATATTCCTAGGCTAGGACCTAGACCGAATTCACTTGACCTTATTTTTGACACGATTTATCAGGTTCCATTGCACATGTCTGGCCCTGTTTTTAGAATTTAATAACCGCTCCTTTTACGGGAGGGCCGACGGATAAAGACACTGGAAAAATGCAGAAAAAACAACAACTTCATTATCATAATTATGCAAGTCTCATAACAACCGTGTGAGATTATGAATTTCATTAGTCAAGGATCTTTTTTTGAGGTCAAAAACAAATCTAACACTTTTCTAGGACTAGGAAACTAGATTATTTTGAAATTAGAGCAATCCACGAAAGGTGTCACAATCGACAAAATTTCTTCAGTTTGTCGACAACTTTTGATCTTCAAATAAAATCATAGAGGCCCAAACCTTCAGGGCTTGAATCTACAAAATGTACCAAAAAAAAATTTTTTTTTCAATATTCCTTTATTTTAATTTTTTTAATTTCTTTTTTTCTTTTTTATATTGGGCAACTAATAATATGGTTTTCTGATGGAAAACCTTCAAGTTGAACCTCGTCTTGAACCTTTAGTATAGACTTTTCTGATGCCTTTTTTTTCGGTCGAGTCATATTCATATTGTCTTTTAGCATATTTAGAAGTTGAATTTTACTCAACGACGTGCTTTTTTCCAACATTTGCTTTTCAGAAACGTCAAAAAGTTTAACAAATTTTTTCTGGTTTTCTTCAATGGTCGAAATCTCGATTGGTTTTTGACAAATCGAAATTTGCTCTTTGTGAGCGTCTTTGAAGTCCAAGATGGTGGATTTGAGCTCCTCGAGGATTTTGGTTTTTTTACTTTTTGGATGGAGAGGAGTCTGGACTCTGAAGAACATTTCTGGCTTGTTGTGAATCTGAACTTGGTTTATGATTCTGGCTTGTTTTTCTTTTAAAGCGAGAATCAAGAAATACTTTTCTTTCCTTTCTTTCTCTTCTTCTGTCAACCCTTCACTCACCAAAACACTGCAGACGCTTTTCTTCTTTTCTGCTACTTCCAGTTTGATCCTTTCTTCAGCCACTGCTGCTTCTTTTAAAGGTGCAATGACTGACTTTGATTTTATGCTCGGTTCTTTGTCTTTTTCTTCTTCAAGTTTTTGAACGACCACCCCAGTTATTGAAACATCGTCAGTATCTAATAAAGATTTGGACTCTTTCCTTGGTACTTTCAACGATATCGTTTTGTTTTCATCGATCCTTTCTTTGATGTCGTCATCAGTCCCGCTTTCTCTGGTTTCAGATTCTGTTTGGTTTCGTTTCATATAGTAAAACAATTTTTTCAAGCTTTTATATTGATGTTTTAAAATTGGTAGTATTCTTTTGTGCAGCTCTAATAAAATTGTCATTATGTCCTTGCTGGGGTCTAAATTCATGTCTTCATATTGGGCCAAAAGGTTCCTGTGGGAGTCATTTATCTGGGTTAGCTTGCGATGATGAAGAAGCACTTTTTTGGCCAAATCGTGAATTTGGTCGACATATTCTTTTTGTTTGTCGTCCAAAAGTTTGTTTAGTGACATGACCTGGTTTTCGAGGAGCTTAAACTTTTGGGAAAGGTCGTAATCCATTTGTGGAGAACCGTCTTCAGGGAGGTGGATATACGACTCCGCTTTTCCGTGAGTCGTAAAATCTTTGAAATAAACCATCAAATCTCTTTTCAAAATTTTCAATTGATTCTTTTGCTTTCTAAGCTGCCCTTCGGTCAAAATGATCTGTTTGGGCAAAAGGGTTTTTCCAATCCTTTCATAATTGGAAACCAATTCGTCTTCTTGTGCAGAAACCATTTTTACGTGTTCTTCTTGAATGGAATGAAAATGAACAAAAACTGGGATGAGTGCACTAAGTTTTTGAAGAAGATCTCTAATGCATCCTTTTTCGTAGCATTTGTCGACAAGAATTGTTTTCAAGTCGACAATGTTTTTCATGTAGATCTGAATGTTTGTTAAGTTGTCGATGTGACGTTGCTGCAAATCTAATGGACTAAGAACTTCATCTTGTTCTTCTTCGATTTCTCCAGTTTCTTTTGTCATTTGGAAAATCGTCTTTTCTTGCTGAGAACGGAGCTGAAGCTCTTGCTCGATAGGAACATGAACGATAACTTTATTGCTTTTGTTTAATGCATCTTTTAATCTTTCGTGGTGTTCTGCGTAGGTTTTCTGCATCGACTGGATCTCAATGGAAAGCCTTTGAAGAGGATGGACTTCGAGCATGTTTCCTTTTTTGAGTTTACCTTTCAGCAATGATTTACCCAAATCTGCCACTGGTTCGTTCTTCTTTTGCCTCTTTTTCCAATAAGAAGTATGCAAATGGCGCAAATCTTCTTCTAATTCGAGCAGCAAGTCGTTCCTTAATTTCTGCTTGTTGCAAAGCTTGTTGATCTTCTTCAAATTCTTTCTGCAGTCTTCCATTATCTGTATTATGTTGCTTTTAAATGGGGAATCGGCGATTTTCTGCGTGAGGACCAATTCGTGAAGGTTTTCGAGCAAAGAACGGATTTGAAGTTGCTGACTGCACTGCTGCTGTATGCGACGTTGCTGCTCTAATATGATCTGCTGCATTTTCCTCACGGTTTGCTCGTCTTCAGGGATTTTCGGGATGATCGAATAAGGAAGCTCTTGATACATCATCTGCTGTAGAATCCGAGCTATCTTTTCTTCCATATGACCAACTTGACCTATCAAAGTGATAACCTCGTCGGATTTTATTTTAAGATCGCTTTCTCCTTTGGAAGATAATGTATCATTTATCAAATTATATATGATTCCGATGAGCTCTTTGTTTTCGTCGTTAAGTCTGGTTAGGTTTTTCAGCTGCATATCTTGATGATGCAGTAAATTTGAATGGATTTCTTCTTTAGATAAACTTTGATGTTCTTGCTTGACGAAAGCTTGGATTTCCTTTTTCATTACTTTATGATGTCGAGAAATACTTTGGAGTTCTTTTACTTGGAGAGATTCGAGCTGTTCATGTTGTTGAGCATGAAGCTGCTGAAGCTGCTGTTCGGTCCTTTTTAAGGTCTGCTCCGCCGTCTCTTTTACGACGTTGCTTTTCTTTTGTCCCAAAAATGAGACAGAATCGTCGAACGTTTGCTGCTGCTGATCTTGTATTTCGTCCAAGAATTCCAAAATTTGATCTTCATGTTCATGCCTCAGCCTTTCGTGCTGAGCCTGCCAAACCAACATATTTTGAAGACTCGACTGCTGCCTCGTCCCTTCCAAAGTCTGCAGCCTCTGTATATGCTCGTGCTTGTGTAAATTATGTTGAGTCATCAGCTCCTGATACAATGTCCTCTGTAACGACTGGACCTGTCGCCTTTGTATAGTTTGCATCTGTCCTAGTTGAGTCTGCAAAACTTGAACATCAACAGGAGCTCCACTTTTGGCCAAATGAGGAAACAAAAGCATATTTCTTTGGTTTTTTATTTGAGCGTCGAATTCTTCAAGCAAAATCTGTGTGTCGTGTTGCTGTTTATTCATTAACTTTTCCACGTTCATCTGCTGCTCAAGAAGAAGGGAAGACTGGTCCGAATGATGCTGCTTCAAAAGCTTAAGCTCAGCTTGTGCAAACTGTATGTGCTCAATCAAATGTGGGCTTATATTAGCCCAACTTGGTATTGTATCATCATCCTCGATTTCAAGCGTGGGTAACGAATCTTTCGGCTTCGGATTACCGTCTATCGTATACATGTTAGGAGCCAAAACTCCCAGGAGCGTTTTCAATTTCGTTATTTCATCTTTTATCTCCCACTCTTTCCAAAGAGTACGGTAATACTTTCTTTTCGCTTTATGCAACTCTCTTGAATCTTTTTTTCGAGCTTTTACTAAACTTTTCAAATATCTAAAAATACACGAATAAAAACCAAAATTAATGGGAATCCAATATACCCGACAGGATCATCCGTTTTACTATATGTTTCATAAAAATATCGATAAATTTTATTAACAACTTTAGAAACACCAATTACATCAAAATATTCTGTTAATTCTTCGGTAAGATCTTCCACCATCTATGAATAAAAAGTTTAGAAAAAATAACCTTCCAGAAGAATGGTAAGGTTAAGGTAAGATAACAGTAGATAAGGGTAAAAGAAATTATCAAAATACTGGATCAAAACAAAATTTCGACAATTTGAGGTTTCCTGGACTTACAGGATATTTACAATCCCTCCGATGCTTTTGAAGATTTACAAGTCTCCGCCTTTTAGACGCGACGAAATTCTCTAAAGCCATTTTTCCTTCTCAACTACGATTTTAAGAAACAATTTAAAAATAAAATCCAAATTGAAAAAAAGAAAAAAAACTCCAAATATTTTTGATAAATTTATTCACCTGTAAAAATCTTTTGAAAGGAAGTAGGCGTAATAATTTTATAAATAATAAATAAGTCTGTATTTCAGAAAGAAAGAAAAATCTTGACAGAAATAAAAATGATCTAAAAAATTTTAAAGTGTCATGAAATTAAAATAATCAGAATCATGTTTGTTCGTAAAAATTATCAACTTCGGAATCCAGGAGGTGGAGGTGGCATCAAATTGCGATCGACGTGGGCATCGATGAAATCCAAAAGATGTTCTTTAGTCACAGGATTTCGTATGGAATTAAAAACGGCTGAAATAAAAATTATAAGTTTTTAAAATATTTGGAAAAAATGACAGAATGTTTTAACGTCCGTAACTTCCACTTTTATCAAGGTTGCCCAACATGTATCATGAGATTATCAGTATGATCTTTCTAACCTATACGGATGAGCCGACGGGTGGCGCCACTGGACAGACATGTCACAGCTCACCCTGCTTTATTTGACCGTCAATTTCGAAAATTTTAGAAGTTACAGAGCTTTAAACATTTAGAGCTGAAATAGCATTGTGACGGAAAAAAAATCTTACAGGTAGCAGTTTGGAAACTGTTCGGGAACGATTTATCAGTTCTTTCCCTCATAAAGACCCAGTTTCCTTGTTCAAATTTACATTCGATGATTTTGTTGTTATACTGTTCTAAATGTTTTTTGAATTGCATTTTGGCGAAGGGATTGCTAAGGCTTCCAACATAGAGAAAGATGACTTTTCGAGGAATAATTCTGGAAAAAATAAACATAAGTAGAACGATGGGGGTGGTGGCCCAAGAGTGCCACATTTAACAAAAAGAGTTGTATTATTACCCCTCTCCGTCTTCTTTAACAATTTTCATCCTGAAATCAATCGAGTTGAGAGTTGAAGGTTTCCATTTCAGTACTTCTGGACATTGGCCTGGTTTATAAGGCTGAAAATTCATCAATATTGGAACATTCATTTTTCTTCAGTACCTCAAGAGAAGGTTGGAATATGAGACCGTCAGGTTCATGGGTCAACTGCTGGCTGAACTTTTTACTCAGGAAACTTTTCGTTTTGATAATCGGATAAAAATCTTTCATCCGGACACTAAACGGTTCGGACAATTTGTCGATATGTCCATGAATAATCGCCTGATGTCTCGGCCTTATAACATCCGCCTAAAATTTAATTTTAAAAAAAACCGACAAGTAAAAATACATACTTCGATAATTTTGAGCCTTTCGGGAGAAAATCTGAATTTGCTTACATCCAAATCGTTTACATAGATTATATCGTATATTAAATATCTAGGTATATCTTGACCTTGAAATTTATCTATCACCATTTCCTAAAAGTAAAAATAGATTAAAGATATAAATTAATAAAATTAACTTACGCCATCCATTAAAGTATTGTTTAATGGTTGAGTAATATCTTTTCTATGGACAAAAGTGAGACCGTGAACATGGAAATAGTCGTTATTTCTATCGATGAAGTAGACATTGTTATTATCCGTGATTAGCATCATATACCTAAAAAATGTATGAGGAAATGTTGTTTTTGAGTTTTTTGATACCTTGTCCCGTCGGCTTTCCATGACACCATATATGGGCTTTCTTTGAGAAATATTAAATTTTCATGGGACATTGAAACGGGTTGAGATCCAGGAAATGAAATGCTGTTAATAAATTAGTCCAAATTTCATATCTTTTTTTCCATACTCATCTGTGCCGCACATTCGCTGAGTTAAATGGCGAAGTTCATTTAAAAGTTCTGGATCCTGCACTGGTTCGACTCCTGGGACACCTTCCATGAATGTAGGATTTTTTGTACCGTATTTTCTCTTTTTGTTTTTCCTGGAAAAAAAAATGTTAATTGGTTCTTAGCCTGGTCCCAACTCCAGGGGAGGGCTCCATCATGGAGTAATTATTACCCAGAAGAATTCCCTTGTTTGAATTTTGAACCAGATTGCCTTCCAGAGTCATCATCTTCATTATCGCTGGCACCGCTCAATGAAGAACCATGGCCATTATGATAGTCATCTAATAGCAACAAAAATAACATTTGAATGATACAACAAAGTAAAGTACCAAAACACCATGAAGGTCGTATAGGAGGATTCGGAGCATCTTCAACATCATCATATCGTCGGAAAAGTTCTTTTATGTAGTCACCTTTGTAAATTCCAGGAGGCCTAAAAGTCAAAATTGTAGTTTGGTTTACAATTGGATCATTTACCTGGCAATAGCGAATTCTTGGATAGCAGCAGCGACTGATAAATCAAACGTTTCGACAAGATATGCTGCGATTAGGAAGCCTGTTCTGTTGAAACCATGAGTACAATGGACACCTATGATTTCTAATGGATGCTTTTTGATAAAGCTCTGGCATATTTTGATAAAGGTAGCGGTTTGCTCTTCGTTGGGTGCTTCTCCTCTTCCTTTACAGTCGAGCTTCATGTATCCGATCGCTTTGCCGTCTTCATAATACTGTTTTACTACGTTGGAATCATAGTATCTAGTCGTATTCGTCAGATCGATCCATAATCCGAGGCGATTCTGCAAAAAAAAATTAAGCTTGACATTTTGTTTGAATTACCTTGGTGTAGTTTTTGGTGGATTCCAAAAGCATTTCGGGTGGAAAACGGGCTTCTTCGGGCACCTGCGAGTCAAACTTGGGAGCCAGCGGAGTCTTAAAGGCCAAGAACTTCTCGCGGACGAGTTTGGTCGCTTTGCGAGGGCAGTTGATCCATCTCTCCGGAATAGGTCCAGGTCCACTCATTCTAGATTTTTAAAATTTTACGTTTTAATTTTGTATCGGTACAATAAAATAGGAAAAAGTTCAACCTTCCATTTTTGTTCAAATGGGGTATGTTATATTTTATTTTTTCTCCCTTTAGGACAATCATTTAGATTGCCATATATTATGTATGATGACACAAAGGACAAAAGCGATATTTCTATGGGTTACTTAATGCTATTTTGGCCAACTACTCAGTAGAGTAGTAATCTTCCTCCTCTGTAATCTGAAGAGGGAAGAATTCCCTAAGAAAAGGGGGAAAACCAAAAACATAAATCTAAAGACTTCAATATAATTCTTGGAACCATTTTTTTTTAAGCAGACACTAAATATGGGCTCATTGCTCAGTCATATTTTGTACAATGGAATTTAATCATTTTTCTTTCGATGGTGGTAATTTTTTGCCTCCATTTTCCTGATTTTCTCAGATAGTGACCACCTTTTACAGGCCCATCAAGCACTGCCATGGACTGTGGTAAAATAATTGAGTCAACCAATAGTGAGACTTCAACTATTCCAAGACAACCTTCTTTTGCCAAGGGGACAAGGATAATCAAATCTCATGGGATCACCCAAATCGAAGAATAAATGTTTCAGATCACACATTTTAATAGCAAAAGTTTGTCATCCGATCCTTAAAAAAGAGAACTTTCTTGAAAATTCAGGGCTCAACATACCTCTACACAAATACCAAATACCCCCTCCCCAGACCAATCTATAACTTCCCCCAACCTTCCACAACCTCCCCCTATCACCCCCAACCTTCCACAACCTCCCCCTATCACCCCCAACCTTCCACAACCTCCCCCTATACCACCAACCTTCCCTCAATCTCCCTCTATACCCCCAACCTTCCCCTAATACCACCAACCTTCCACAACCTCCCCCTATCACACGCTACCTTCCACAACCTCCCACTATCACCCCCAACCTTCCAAAACCTCTCCCTATCACCCCCAACCTTCCACAACCTCTCTCTATCACCCCCAACCTTCCACAACCTCCCCCTATCACACGCAACCTTCCACAACCTCCCCTTATCACCCCCAACCTTCCCCTAATACCACCAACCTTTTTACCACCTCCCTCAACCTCCCTCTATTACCCCCAATTCCCATAATACCACCAACCTTCCACAACCTCCCCCTATCACACGCAACCTTCCACAACCTCCCCCTATCACCCCCAACCTTCCACAACCTCTCCCTATCACCCCCAACCTTCCACTACCTCCCCCTATCACCCCCAACCTTCCACAACCTCACCCTATCACCCCCAACCTTACACAACTTCCCCTTTCACCCCTACCTTCCACAACCTCACCCTATCACCAATAACCTACCCCTATCACCCACCTATCTTCCACAACCTCACCCCACCTCATAACCCCCACAACCTCCCCCTATACCACCAACCTTCCACGCCCTCCCCCTATCAACTCCAACCTTCCACAACCTCCCCCTATCACCCCCCAACCTTCCCCTAATACCACCAACCTTTTTATCACCTCCCTCAATCTCCCTCCATTACCCCCAACCTTCCCCTAATACCACCAACCTTCCACAACCTCCCCCTATCACACGCTACCTTCCACAACCTCCCACTATCACCCCCAACCTTCCACAACCTCTCTCTATCACCCCCAACCTTCCACAACCTCCCCCTATCACACGCAACCTTCCACAACCTCCCACTATCACCCCCAACCTTCCACAACCTCTCTTTATCAACCCCAACCTCCACACCTCCCTCCATCACACCTCCCCTATTACCCCAACCTCCCCTAATACCACCAACTATCACACGCACCTTCCACAACATCCCCCTATCACCCCCAACCTTCCACAACCTCACCCTATCACCCCAACCTTCACACCTCCCCTATCACCCCCACAACCTCCCCCTATCACCCCCAACCTTCCAAAACCTCCCTTATCACCCCCAACCTTCCACAACCTCCCCTATCACCCCCAACCTTCCACAACCTCATCCCTATCACCCCCAACCTTCACACTATCCCTATCACCCCAATAACCTTCCACCTACCCTATCACCCCCCAACCTTCCACAACTACTATCACCCCCAACCTCCCCTTATCACCCCAACCTTACACAACTTCCCCTTTCACCCCTACCTTCCACAACCTCACCCTATCACCAATAACCTACCCCTATCACCCACCTATCTTCCACAACCTCACCCTATCACCCCCAACCTTCCCCTAATACCACCAACCTCCCCCTATCACCACCAACCTTCCACGCCCTCCCCCTATCAACTCCAACCTTCCACAACCTCCCCCTAACCATCCGAATCCTCCCCCTATCTAGGTGGAAGGAGTGGAGTAATTAGAGTAACTATGCATACTAACTGTTATCCTCCTTTAGCTTCCTAGTGGTGTAACATATTGCCTATGCCTAAAAGAAGAGGACTTAAAACCTGGTACAATGGTGATGTATAGATGTTGAGGCAAAAGGGATACTTCGTGGCCCTAGATCACCTATTTAGTACCTTTAGGTATTTCGCTTGTGATGCAGTAGGTTTGAATCTAAATAATCAGTACATCACAATAGTCCAGATAAATTCTTATGATCCAAAAAGTGAGCATTTTGCTAGAGATGAGCATAGCAAAAGCCAATGAGCTTTACTTATCGCTACCAACCTTAGTTTTCAGGCTTAAAATTCTGTACGAAATCAGTCTAGAAATTCAATCGGATCTTTTTTTCATAACCAAAATCAAATTAACGATTTCGATCATCTGATCTCATTCAAGTGAAAGTTGAAGCGAAATGTTTCGCTGTCCCAATTTCAACATTTGGAAAAATTGAAATTTTATTTTGGAAACCGCGTTGCCATCTTGTGTCGATTAATAAAAATGGTGGAGAGGGTTCTCTTATAATAAACATGATAAAAATGTCTCATTTTTAATAATTTAAAACTAGGAAATGAACTAGAAACCTTGTCGATTATCATCCAAAGTTGTCAAATCTGGGATGAGTTTCTCTCCGGACAGGGCGAGTTTCACGATTCGCACGCGAATTTATTTCCAATTCAATTTCCTTCTGAATAAATGAGACGAAAGTCGGGGGAGGAGCAAATCGTCAAGGTAGCCTGCAATTTCAAAGATTCGTTCGCGTCCAAAAGAAACTGCGAACTGGTGAAGTGAAGTCCGAAAAATCAGAACTCGCTTAACCTAACGAAATGAAACCTCCTCTTCGATATAAATAATCGATTGTAAGCTCCTATTTCGTTTTAAACTTTCAAAAAATATTTGTTTAAATTAATTATCATTAAATTTTCCATTTAAAATGCACTAAAATAGTTATTTTCCATAAATATACATTTAAACCTAATTTCTATTTCGAGAATCGTAGGGGAAGCTGAAGTGGCCCCTCCGATATTTCGATTTTCTTAAAAACCCATCGGATTGGTGATGGACTAAATGAAAAAGCCTGTTCTAACATCACCAAAGTTAAGCATGACAACGGACACATTACTTCTGGTCCAGTAGGTTTCTTATTATCAAACTCGTGGGAGTGAGGCAATGGGACTCTTGTATTACCAATGTTGGAGCTGGAGCATAATGTTGTCTAAGGAGCAAATTTTCTTTACAAAATTTTACAAATTGTAAGATAAAAATTGAGCTTTTGTCTAAAACTTCCAAATTTTTCTTCGAACCGATTTTCCGATTGCTTTTTTTTTTCCCCCGCCCGTAAGTTTATTGTTTTCAGACTTGAAAAGCCACTCCATTTATCAAGCAGATATTTTGGCAGTGGGCTGGTTTGGTAAGGTACCTACTTAACTAAATTGTTTGCAAAGGATCGATCTCAAATTTGACGTAAAAGGCAACCATCAATCCATTTTGCCTTCATAAAATAAATTTCATAAAAAAGAGTATTTTTATTTCAGTCCGCCAACTTGTAGTTTTTGTGGTATAAGTTACGTTCCAATTAACGCTCAATCAGTTAGTCTTTTATCGTAGATAAATAACATCTAAATAGCTGATTTATTCATAATCATAACGTCTGCATGTAAAGTACTGGGCCATTCTATGTATATTTCAACAGAGAATGAATAAAAAAATAACATAAAGCGTGTTACATAAGCTTTTCATTTTTCGTTATATTTTTAGCGTGAAAAATCTTTCACGAAGGGCAGATTTTTACAACAAAACTTTTTTTTCAACACAGATTTTTTTTCAGTTATTTTAGGACTGCAATATCATTCTTATCGCGTTTTACGCTAATATCTTCCTGTTAATAATTACATAAACGAGATTAATGATTATCATTGACTTGTTACACACATATTTGGGTGGGTACCTTTAAATGCTACATAATTTTAACTTTTAAAAAATACCCATACGTTTATTTTTATATAAATCCAACTACAAGCTAAGAATTACTCGATTTCCTACCATGTTTGCAATTAAAATTATTAATTAAAACGTATCGAATGGTTACAGCATCCTTTTTCCATAAGAACGACAAGGTTACGATTGATACATATTATCACAAGGAGGCGTTTTTATTGTTTAAAATAGACTAAACTATTGTTTGATGGAGACCTTCGAATAGTTATAGGTAACTAGGTATGTATGATTAATGAACATCAGATTAATTAATAATGTTATTTTTAACGAGGGCGGAGGAGGTATAAGACGTATAATATCACAATTTTCATCCGATTTTAACGAAGTCTTCCTTTCATCGTAATCAATTTAATCAAATTTTTTTTTTTAATTTGCCAAAATGGTGACT
This sequence comes from Orius laevigatus, assembly GCA_018703685.1. Classification (NCBI taxonomy): domain Eukaryota; kingdom Metazoa; phylum Arthropoda; class Insecta; order Hemiptera; family Anthocoridae; genus Orius; species Orius laevigatus. The sequence goes on from JAGWEN010000071.1 coordinate 92,071, forward strand.
TCTGAAGTTTGCAAAAACGTGCTACGAACGTGTTACTAGTCCGATCCGCGCTTAATTTTCACCAATTACTTGTACTTTATTTATTTATTTTTTTTAATTAATTTTTTTTACTTAGCCATGTAAAATATATTCTTAAATAAAATCTCTAGAACCTGTCTTTTTCCTCCTTAATATCCCTTAATATATAGGTATGCATCTTTATGCTATGGGTAACACAATTAATTGACCTAATAAGTTGAAAAAAATCCGCTAAAAGTATAAACCGATTTCAAGGACTCATGAAGGTAGGTAACTAAAAATAATAAATACGGGCATTGATAAAATTAACGAAAAGAGACTAAAATAAAAAAATTTGTGGGTGTGTACACAGGAATAAGATAATCGGCGTAGGAAAAAGGAAGACAAGATAAGGGAAGAAGACCTAATCCGAGGGAATTCACGCCGATTTTATAACCGGATCCGTGACAGGTAACGTCGCGTTGTTACTTAATGAAGAAGAGCCCACTCAGTGACAGCCGCATTATAGATTCGAGTGGGGGAGGATCATCTTCCCTTTAAGAAAATTCTATCCATTCCGGGAAAATGGCAAGCAACGAAAACATCACTACCGGGGCAAGCGTAAGTTTTCTTCATATACCAACCTGCCTAATTAATACTAAATACTTCAGCAAGTTTTTGTCTTAAAATTATGTTTATTTTTAAAACCTAAATTATAGTTTCTTCCAATAAGACATTACCAACAAATATTGACATAACTATAAGTAATTTTTAAATCAATTGCCTAATGAAATAATTATATTAGTTAATGTGATATATGTAGCACTTCTAAAAGCAACAACGGATGAGTTTGTCTTTGTAAAAAATTAAAAGAATGTTTAAAACAAAGAAAATAAAATGACAGTGAAAAAAACTTGATTAATATAAAGACCTTGAAATTGAAAAATAAGTGCATTTCAAAAGCACTCAGAGAAATTATTTCAAGAATAATTAATAGGTAAATTAATAGGGATAATCAATGTAGGTTAACTTTCCAAAGACGGATTATAAGGCTTATCATGAAGAAATTTGGCGATCGATTTTGCAATATCAAAAAATTATAATGGTCTCAACTCTCAATGAAATACGACTATGTTCTTGGGATTGCTGTATTTGCACCCTTTCTTACTAGGTCGATCATTTTTTATCGAAACTATAAAATTACGAGTTGTTTTTTTATGTTTTCAAGCAATTTTTAAACTTCATTCTAAGAAATTAGTTCATTTCTTCTTCCGAAAAAATTAATAGCAAAGGAATAGAAAAAAAATTAACTTTTTTTAAACTTACAATCAGGGGTGTCCTAGGACCCAGCAATTCTGTGAGTAGGTTTCTTTTTGGGTATATTAGACCCTCAAATATTATAGAGCAAAAACGTGTCTGGGTCTTTTTTGACTTCTAGGACCTGGATAGCTTGGTAAAACTAATAATTTTATTTTAATACGAACCTATTTTGGCCTAAATAAATAATGTCTGATTTTCTCTCTGACCTAATTGGCTTTATTGTTTTATGACTGCTATGAGTGAGATGACAAACAGCCCAGGCCCCCAATAAACTGTCTAGATTTCGGAATGAACCCTCAAGAATCTTCAAATTACTTAAAATATTTCAATTTTTTCAGTTCGCAATTAATTTTTTTTTTCTATCTCTCTCTCTATTTTGTTAGGTTGTACGTGAAGTTCATTTTACCAACCTAGTTCAGACATAAATTAATTAATTTTTTAAAAGATTTAATAATAAAATGAGTTCTACAAAGCACTTCAATTATCGTTTAAAATGAAAAACTAAGTTATTCGAGAGCTAATGGATATGCCTAATTGTTAAATTAAAAACATGTTTTTCAAACTATTTTTTCGTTCAACTACCTAAGGCTATTTTTTTCTCTCTTTAGTAAATAAAATAAAATACAGCACTGAACAATTAAATATTTAGAGGAGCTTATTTTTTGTTACAAAATGAGTGGAATTCAAAATACAGGGCATAGAAACCATAATTAATAATAGTTTTTAATATAAATAATTGAAATAGAACAGCACTTTATTGACAATGCAAGCCTTGGAATATTGTGTTAAAATGTAGAAAATTGAAAATTACTATGTATTTACAGTATGAAATCCCCTCCTTCCCATAAAAAGAAAGAAAAAACCGAAAAATGGAAACAAAGAGCGAACTTTTTATGATGAATCAGAAGTTTTGAATGCTATTTTAGTCGAATTCCTTGATAAATCAGTTTCGCTCTTCCCCTCGAATAGTTCATTGCCTCATAATGATCGGAAATACGCCTATGAAATTTATAGACGGAGACGATTTAAGTGATACTCAACGAATTTCGAACAATAATTCAGTTCAATCTTCGGAATTCGAGTGGAACAATACAAATTCTCGAATGTCTTCGCCAAGAAACTCTTTACCCGAGGTTCCTTCTTTGTTATGAGCTAAAATGTCAAATTTTGCTTTTTCAGGTGCTTCATTTGGTCGATTCGAATGAAGAAAAGGCGCAATACGTTCCGACTATAACTTACGGTATCGATGACACGCCTTCCTGGTATCTTAGCATTTTTATGGCCCTCCAGGTAATTGAGAAGTCTCTATTTTAACAAAATTTTTTTTCAGCACTATTTGACCATGATTGGTGCCATCGTTTCTATACCATTTATCCTCACACCAGCTTTATGCATGGAAGATGACGACCCAGCTCGTGGTCACATTATCTCAACTATGATTTTCGTGACTGGAATTGTTACTTACATACAAGTAACATTCGGTTGCAGGTAAATGGCAGCCAGAGATGGGAAACTTAAACTTTTCTGTTGTAGGCTTCCAATAGTTCAAGGGGGTACGATATCATTTTTGGTGCCAACGCTTGCTATATTGAACTTACCGAGATGGAAATGCCCTAGTCCTGAAATTTTAAATTCAATGTCTGCAGCAAATCGGACGGAACTTTGGCAAGAAAGGATGAGAGAGCTTTCCGGGGCTATTGCAGTTTCTGCTCTTTTACAAGTGATAATAGGATTCTGTGGTAAGCAAAGCTTTATATTCATGACTCTATTTTCTATTGATTTTTCAAGGAATCATGGGTTTTTTGCTAAGATATGTGACTCCTTTGACAATCGTACCGACAGTATCACTCGTCGGCCTTTCACTTTTTACAAACGCAGCAGACGCCGCGTCGACGCATTGGGGTATCGCTGCAGCGTAAGATCTTTGTACAACATCCGCATTTTAATTTTTGTCCCATAGAACGATAGTTTTGCTGACTCTCTTCTCACAAATCTTGACGGAGGTGAAGGTCCCTGGTATCAGCTACAAAAAAGGACGTGGTCTTTATGTGACATGGTTTAATCTTTTCAAACTATTTCCCGTTCTGCTTACTATCGTCATTATGTGGGGGATAAGCGCTTTGTTAACCGCTTTCGACGTCCTTCCCCCAGGCCATCCAGGAAGGACTGACGTTAAAATTAAAATTCTTGAACAATCCGAGTGGTTTAGAATTCCTTATCCAGGTAAACATTTTTATTTTTCTCAGTTTTCACTATATTATTTCATCATTTTCAGGACAATGGGGAGTACCGACTGTAAGTGCTGCAGGAGTTTTAGGTATGCTGGCTGGTGTTTTGGCCTGCACTGTTGAGTCCGTCAGTTACTATCCGACAGTGGCCAAAATGTGTGGTAAGCTTTTCCTTCTGAAGACACTTTTTGTTACGAAAACTAATACGTGATGGCTTATTCTAAGCGTAATTTATGAGCGTTAATGATAACGAGGGCATTAATAATTGATTTCCAACATCTCTTAATAATTCATGTGAATTAGGCGCTCCTCCTCCACCTGTACACGCGATTAACCGTGGAATCGGTATCGAAGGCCTTGGAACCGTTCTGGCAGGCCTTTGGGGAAGCGGAAACGGAACGAACACCTTCGGCGAAAACGTCGGAGCGATCGGCGTGACAAAAGTAGGGAGCAGGCGTGTCATTCAATACGCGTGCATCCTTATGATACTTCAGGGCGTCATAAACAAATTCGGTGCCGTCTTCATAATTATACCTCAGCCAGTCGTCGGGGGAATATTTTGCGTCATGTTCGGCATGATTGCTGCATTCGGTAAATATTTCAAAAAATTGTTTTATTTTTTTACATTCTATTAAGGGTTATCCGCTTTACAATACGTCGAGCTTAATTCATCAAGGAACCTGTATATAATTGGATTTTCCATGTTCTTCTCATTGGTATGATTGGCACGTGATTTTGTGAGATGATTTCTGGACAATCAACAGGTTTTGCCTAAATGGATGGAAGCAACGCCGAACGCAATTCAAACCGGTTCGGAAATAGCGGACAGCGTTTTGACGGTTCTGCTGAGCACGAGCATCCTCGTCGGAGGCTTTCTTGGATGCTTCCTAGACAACATCATCCCTGGTACTGATGAAGAAAGGGGCCTCATCGCCTGGAAAAAGCAAATGGAACTCAAAACAGATGCGGACGAAAGCACTGAAAAATCAACCTACGATTTTCCCATCGGGATGAGTCTCCTCAGAAGGTATAACTTGTTTTCTTTTTTTTCCCCACAATAATCCACATTCCAGATGTCCATTGGCTCAAAAAATACCGTTTCTTCCCACCTACACTACGAGGAAAAAACAGTAAGCCCCCCCCATCATTCTTGTATGTAAATAACAGTTTTTTAAATAAATTTTAACAACAGAAACCTTTTTCAAATCGCCTAAAACGAATTCTTGATAATGCAAACTAAATAATGTTTCTTGTGTATAATAATTTATTTCCATCACAAATGGCTAAATAAATGGTGCTGTGTTCTCACAATATTCTCATAAACTACATTACCTGGATTATTTCCTTAATTAGTACCACGCCTTTCCGCTAGAGTGTACCTAATGCCTTTTATCAATGTTAGGGAGAATTTTCAAAAGGAATTTTATTTTATTCATCGATTTTCTCCGGAGTTAAAAAGTTACGATGTGAGTACAAAAGTTTTCATTTTAGATTTATTCAGGTTTTGTAACAAAGAATGAATTGTTTATTAGCTAAATTCTATACGAAACATGTCTTATCAATTATTTATATTCAATTTAATTAATTTATTTTTTGCACATTTCCATGGCAATGAGAATTATTTATATTTTTTGGTTCTACAGAAAAGCCTGATTAGTGATTAACGATTATGTTAGATAATTTAAGTTCATTTTGGTTTTAAATTTTTAATGATCATCGAAAATGTTTAATAAACAAATTTATAATCTCTGCATGCATAATATAAAAATTTCTGGTAAATCATGAGAAAATTTTGAAGTTCGAAATTGAAAATGTTATAGAAAAAAATGCTTCATCATTCCACAAAGGCTATTTCTTCCTAGATAAGAAGGGATAATAAATAAGTTTTCTTCAAGATTTAAAGAAGGAAAAAAAAAAGTTGGAATCCTTACATTGAATATACAAAAGACATTCTTATGAATAATAATAATAAAACATATACTAGGAATTTGAGTCCTAAAGAGAAGAGTAAAAAACAAACAATATTTTTAATCTTTTCCTGTGTGAAAACGAGAAAGGAACGGGGACGCACTTGAGGAGGGCACACCACTGATTCTTAATCTCTGATTTAATAGGTCCGAGACGGTGGGAAACCACCTGTCGCACACCTGCCTCCGATCCTTTGCACTTTCACCTACGCCCCGGGATTTCAGTCGAAAAGGAGCGACCCGCCAGAAAAAGGAAATTAAAAGATTTAAAATAAAATCGATAACTGTCAGGTGTAGACAAAGGTCGAACAGGTACCATCCAAAAAAAAGTAATATCCTCTGTTTGAACGGATCCCTATGCTTTTTTTAAACAGAGAGAAAAAAACCTTTATATTATGACGTCCTGGGTAGCACAGGACAGTCTTTTCAAATATCCCGCTTCCCCAGCAGACAGAATAAAAAAACGTGAATTTTGGCTCCAGTCCCAAATCTACGCAAACCCGATGTCTAGTGTCTAACCTATAGCCAGTGACAACCTAATTGGCCTATTGATGTTCCCAATCATGCATTTCGATGCACTGAGAAAGTAGACAACTATACACGGTACAGAATCTCCGTCTAATCTTGATTTACGACCCCCAGACGCTCCCCACCCCCTGCACCGTCTAAATCTTGTGACAGCGATTACGACGCCGTTTTTTAACCGATTTTGAAATTATTAACAGATTTGGAAACAGCTCGTCGTACCCTACAAAACGTATACCTGGTTTTTTTGAAAAAAAGTTTTCCCGGAAAATTCGTTTCCTGATTTTCCGGAAGAAAATTTTTTTCGGAAAAAGTGCTCTCAGATCAGTCTAGAGTTTTCCGAATCAAAGAGAATGCGCTTTTCAGAAAAAAAAAATCGGACCATTTTTAGTGCCCAAAACGAGGAAAAAACTTTTGGGGCCGAATGTGCTGCGATCTATTGACTCAGAAACAAACAAAAATAATGGTCGTCTCCGCCTTAAAGGCACCGGGTAGCTTCTGCCCTTATGCTAAGCAAATATTTTTACGAAAATTTTATTATCAACGGAAGTTATTTATCGACAAAACGACCATTTCCTTTATTTTGCCTCCAGGCTGAATATTTGCAAAATAATTCTAATTAAGATTTACCCACCTATGGCAATTTTATAACTTGTAAATAGTAATAATTCATTTTAAAAACATAATTTCTTAATAACCTAGAAAAAAAAAAATTCTTCATCACAAAAACCGTATAAATTGTCCGCTTGCAAGAATTAATTAGCAATTTAAAAAAACCTTTTATAAATCGTGTAATAATTTATTATCTGAAAAACACAGAAAAAAATTTATAAAATAAGCGCAAGGAAACTTTCCTGTTTTTGTTGTATTATTATCGGAAAGCCTTCCGGGCAGTGGAGAACCAGTCGGTCCGACCCCGATAGGGCGATCCCAGTGTGTAGGGATCATGTAATTATATATTCAGTTCAAACCATAAATAACCTACCGTATAATGACCGCTGGGATCAGGACTGATAAAAAAAAGGTAATATGTTTTAAATTTTTTACCTTTTCTGTCCTAATCTCTTCTTTTTTTCGGGCAACTTTGAAAATCTGTTTACTCTTTCAGGTTATAAGAAGCCGTAAAATAGTCATAAAATCTTCTAATTATGTATTTTGTGAGTGACAAAATGGACCTTTTTTAATTAAAATGCCAAAACCTTTATTTTCATTTTTTTAAAAATAAGTTGAATATTGAAAATCTGTCAGTTTGAGGATTCTAAAAAATAAATTTTCAAGACTTTAACGATTTTTGAGTGAAAAAAAGAGACTCTTTTGAATTAATTTTCGGTTCCGAGAAAATCTTCACCGTTCGAAAAATCATCCGGAGATTTGAATTGTTAATTAAACACACACATCGAATTCCGAACGTTTCTTTAAAGTCAAATCAAGTTGCCTCTTCATCCTCTTAATAATTTCATACATTAAAGCTCCGTTTAAATATTTATCTTGACTCTAAGGTTTGTCAGAAGCTTAAAAAGACGTCTTAAGGCGTTACGGGGGGCCCCCCTCCTACCATCCCGTATAATTATCATACATTAATTAAATTATCGTGTTCTCCCTTTGGATATTTAAAAGGAGTAAATATCATAAACGAAAATCTAAATTAATTTTAGATTTTTATAAGTTCAGATACCTATCTAATAGGAAGTCATTTTAAAAATCGACTAATTGCACCATGGGGGACTTTTCAGTTTATCGTTTCCGCTAATGATTTGTTTGCTCAGCGGTTTTATCTGCAGTCTGTAGTTCTGTCAGATAAAATGGATTTAAAATCCAGGATTAGGATTCGGTTTTTCTATCATTCCAGACTTTCCAGGATCATTCTAGATCAAAAAGAACAATTTAGAAGCATCGGGAATCTCTAACGTCGAAGACAATAAAAATTGCAGATCTTCAGAGTTTCTGCAGAGGCATAGACTCACTCTTCCAGGTCTTTTCATGTTTCATCCATTGTGCTCAATAGCCCCATAGATTCTTCTTTTATAGAAAGATTATAAAATTATTTGTTTTTTCAAGTTAAGCCATGGTATAACAAAATGCGATCGTATTTTGATAAATTGTGTGAATTGACCTTTAGTTTGCTACCATTTTGAAATCGTTCTCATATAAATCTCTAGATGACAAACAACCGAGAGTACATGTAAATAAAAAATAAAGATTCAGAACGGACAAACGGAACTTTTGAAAACCTTCCCCCGGAAGGGGGGAATTCAAACTTCCCCCCTGGCTATGGAAACATAAAAGTGGGGAGTTATATATCAAATAAAGAGACGAGGCGGCCGCGGTGGCATTCTCGTTATATTCGCCCGGGTGATCTTCCGAGGCCGTGACTAAGTTGTTCAATTATAAAAGACAACCGGTCTTCTTGCACACGACTCCTTTCCCCCACCACTTAATCCACTTGCTCTTTCAGTTCAACTACCGGTCAGTTTGAATCGTCTATCGTCTTTTTTTTCCTTCTCAACTTATACTTTACGATAATAATTTTCTTGAAGTATAAAAATATTTACTATCTCTTCGGATTTTGATTTGAGGTTTTAACTATTTACTAACTCTGGTGGTTAAAATAGTTCAAAATTCACTCCCTCAAAGAAACCATAGTTGGACCCTGGCTCCAAACAATGAGCAAGAAGACATAAGCAAAATAAGGGTTTTTAGGTAATTTGATGAGTTTAGGCTGGAAAAAATAGAGTTATTTACTTAGCATTTGAGAGTAGGCAGTGGTTGGAAATTTTTCTCACAGGTCACATAGGAATTATATGCAGTTTCCGTAAAAGGAAGTTCAGCCAGCACCGGATCCAGACAATACTTTTTTTTATAGGAAAGACTTTTTATATTAACTTCTGACTTTTACGATTAAAATTTTGAAGTCTTATCTTCACCTATATCGAGTCACCCAAACTAACCTGGACTGACAAGGATTCGCTGTCGGGATAAGAACTTTTTAATAATTCATAAGGGGCTTGTTGGAACATCAAAGAAGCAAGTAAAGAGGAAATAGCGAGGGGGGGACGGCGTGAAAGTTTTCGTTGAATACTTCGAATGTCTTAACCTTATTTTCAAACTTTTTTTCTCCAAATATAAAAGAAATGGATGAAAAAAAAAGAAAGAATTTATTAGCACGTTTATAGCCAATGAATTTTTAGCAGGTAAAGAACTTTTAATGTTAAAACCGATGAATTAAAATGAGTTTTGCTGCTTCTTTTTTTTCGATGTCATGTTAAAATGTTAAATATTCATGGATTTTAGTTTGGGGAGTATTACATGACATTGTTGTTCAGGAGTAGGAAAGTTTTATTCTGGACATTTCATAATAATCGAAAAGTTAAAATACTTGGTGAAATAATTTATAGAGCGTTTTCATGAGAATTTTGTGATATAAAAGCGAGAAAGTTTTTGAATATTGATGTTGGAGTGAAAATGTAATGCTTTCAAAGCGTAATATCCCCTGTTGAAGGAGTCAGGTCATCCAGTAGAGCCGGTTATTCTTTTTTTTTAGTTCAGTTTTTTTTGCTTCTCTCCTTCCTTTTTCTAATCTGTAGAGTCCTGCGAGGCAGGTTTTTCTCCCACATCCTTGAGGGTCACGAGCGGGAGAGGCCCGTGCCGTTTCGTGCCTCTTCGGCTCTTTCCGGGCACACTCCGCCACGCGTCTTCTTCAACCACAATATTATATTGTTTTCCTTTGTCTGTTCTTTGTCTACATCACTCTATGATATGAGAAACGTCTTAATGAATAGTATAATTAATCCATCTCACAAAACTTTCTTGTAATCTAAAGCCAAGATCCATGTTGATTATATATTTCATCCGAAAGGTCAGGTCACCAAAGATACGAAATTGTTAACAATACATTTTATGTATTCAGTGGATGTAAAGTACAAACATGAATGTCTTTTACGTGTTTACTGTCACTTACCTTAGGTTATACATTTAGAATCACTTTGACACTTGATAACCTTGTTAATGTTACCTCAGGTTGCTGATTTATTTTTCAACAACTATCAAATGTATTAGCGGATTTCCGTAGGAAAGTATTTTTTTATATTATAATGAATCTACAAGAAAATCGTTTTATTTTATTTTGTTTTCATTTAAATCCCATCTCAAACAAGCAGATCAAATAGAAAAAGATTCATTATTCAGCGTCGTAAAAATGGAAATGAACTTTTTACTATTATAATTTTTACAAATAAAAGTTTAATAATCTGACTTGAAAAATTGACTGTTATTCAAATATCAATGCACTGGATGAAAATAATCCCAAAACCAAGGTCTTTCTGCTTCGCATATTAGTACACAATATTACAGTATTTGTTTCCTCTGGGCGACTCGATATTGTTCATTAGCTAATAGTTTCGATATTCCCTGAGGATGTTTGAAAATGATAATACACGTTTTTATGAATAAAAGAAGTTTTTGAACGTTTCAAAATAACGTTTTATAACAGTCTTCAATGTCAACATTAGCGACAATAGAAGGGACTTAAAAGACAAAACCCACTTGTATCTTTGTATTCATAATTTCGGAGCTATTGAAGTTTGAAAACAAGGAACATCATCTGCTCGTTTGTTTGAGAGCGTGGGGTTCAAATTGTGGAAGGGGAACAAGAGGTATTAATTATTAACGTTGGCGATTCTATCCTGGAAAAGCGATCAAAACGGGCATACCGATGGGGGCTCGAAATCCGCGACGGAATTTGTTATGAGCCGACGTCGGGACTGGGGAAGCACCACTCACCAAAATGGATTTTAAAGCATTTCAGTTTGGGAAGCGATTGTAACACAGCTATAATTATGCCATTAGAAATTCCTTTTGATTATCAAATGGCGTATGTTCTGCTACCCATTTGTGGAAATTCGAGTTCTCATGTTAACTTTTAAGTCAAATATTAAGGGGAGAACTGAGGAGCTTTTAGCAGCCAGGTTGAATTTTGTTAATTTGAGGGGCGAAAAATCCTCCCCAGGAACCTGTCCAGAATTCGTGGTGCCTCAAGAGGCTCATTTAAACGAGCCAAGGGATTTCCTTAGTTTTGGCTATATTGATTTCCCAATAAAAAAAAGTAGCGATGTTGAAATAAAAGTTGAGAGTAGAGGCTCTTACAATATCGTAATTACCTGCACTTAAAATTTTAAATGATAATTTTCCCAGACAGAATAAAAAATTTGTTACTTATGTAAACTTTTATGTTTGAAACAAGAGCATTTGCAGTAAAAATGGCGGTAGTTTCAAAGGGATTTTTAAAAAAGCTTTTACTATTTTAAGTGTATTACATAAAAATAAAAAAGTTGTATTAGTTCGATTTTATTTCAAGGTTTGAATAATAATAAACCGGGTGTTGTTGCTTTTTTTTAATAGGTGACCGGTGAACCAGAGTGGATTTGATTAACATGGCATTCTTACAAGCTATGCAACTTCTTCTTTTTATCGTGACCCCGCATCTTCTCGTTTATAAACGCAGTCGACGTCCGTTTCCCGAGGTGAGAAAAGTTAAAGAAGCGGCAAACAAGTTCGGAACGGATGCCGGGAGTAATGAGGAGTCCACTTTTTGAGTATTTTGATCCTATATTTTATTCATACCTCGTTTTATCCTCCTACACGTTTCTTCTGGATCAAAAACGTGAAGAGGCTAAACGATTTTTCAAAATAAATTATTGATGACTTGAGAGTTTTAGAATCTTGTAATTCAACTAAAGTATGCATCAATATTTCAAATGGCCAAGGGCGTACGCGGGATTAAAACTAAGGAGGACAACCCATTTGTTACCCTATGTAAGAGATACTTCGTGTAGAAAACTCCCCGTCTGGCAAAAACATTTTCTACATGTTGGATGGCGGATGGATTAGTTGGCTATGTTGGTTCGGTCAAGCACCTTGGTTCTTAAGTTCGTTTGATTTGGTTGGTCAGGTTAGTAAGGCTGGTCAGGCTGGCTAGAATAGTCGAGTTAGTCATGTTAGCCAGGTTAGTCAGGTTAGCCAGTTTAGTCAGGTTAGACAGGTTAGTCAGGCTAGAAAGGTTAGTCAGGTTAGTCCGGCTGGTCAGGTTGGTTGAGTTGGTACAGGGAAATCTCCTTTCAAGCAAACGTTTGGTCATAATTGACGATAGCGATCACTTAGATCTTCAGGGGACAGCAACCCACGACTTCAAGTAGTCCATGAATTTATATATTTATGTTTTTCTCGGCTCCAAACAGCTAGGTGGCATAAATAGTCCAAGGATAACCTCAAAGACGCCTGTCTATACCAGTTGTTTACAAAGTTTGTATACCGAGCAGTGCAGAAACATAATTTCTCAAATGTGCGCCTTCCAGACGTATCGGAATAATTTTTCCAGCCTCTGGAGGTCTTAGCGCTTCCATTAATCGTAAGAGGGCAGGTAATGGGACTGGTTTTAGAAAAAATGACCGTTTTTAATGACCGCTCCACTCTCGGCCTTGTCTTCTCCAAGGGAATTATTAGAAACGTCCGAAGAAGTGGAAAAAGAAGCGTCGAGGGCAGTGACTGCTCCTGAATCAAAAGAATTCGAGCACTAACCTCAAAGATTCGCAGAGTATCATCTAAGTACTCAATCTAATGGGAAAAAAAGTTGATAAGTTAACTATCGACAGCACAATCCTTCAAAAATTCTCTTCGGAAACGTGTTTTCGTACACTCCTGAAGAAATAAAACACTAGATTCCCTATTTGGGGTTTTAAAAAGTGAGAGTTCCTTTTAGCCATTGACCTGCTTGTGATACGTGGGCGAAAAAGCAAACGAATGACATATCCAGAATAAATTTTCGAATAAAAGCCTGAAAATTTGCACGTGCGATGAAATACTTTGAAAGATCGAGAAACTCATTTAAATAAGCTTCCCTTTCAAAGTCGAGTTTGAATTAAATTATGATTCCTTAAATGACTATTTTATTAAAAAACAGACTTCGTTACTTTAAAAACAGGAAAAAAGGCACTCCTGAATTCTCGATAATTGGACGGAGAGTTGGCAAACGTAAAGATTAACTAGAAATCGAGTTTAGCCCACGCAGTTTTAAGCTAAAACAATTTTTCATAACGGGGAGGACTGGATTTTACAAGGACGACGTATTGCACAACTTTTGGCGCCACCTGTCAATAAAAACAATAACGTCCTTAACAATAAGGTCACCATATGGGCAAATTTGATGCATAATCAAAGCCCCTGGGCGTTATTTTATCGTTATAACGTGCGAACATTTTTAGCGAAGGCGTGGACAAATTAAGTCAGAGGTATTTTCGTCCCAAGCATGCGAATCCTTTTTGATCCGAGTCGGCCAATAAAATTCGATCGATTTGAATTGCAGGAATGCGTCTAAGGAAGCCGAGTTTTGACGTTTTTTCCTCCAATCAGCCAGAAATGTTAATAGATTCGGCAAGAAAAGCAACTGAATTCTGCACCAGCAGCCAATAAATCCATTCTCGCCACCTCAATTAGTCTGGCCAGAGTTTCCTGAGAAAAGGCAACTTTTATGCATTTTATCTGAAAATATTTTGACTTAATCAGGGACTTAATGGGCCACCATGGTTTGGCTAAAATACGGTTTTCTTAAAAATCGAACCTAATTTTTTATTTTTTGTTTTAATGAGCTGAATAACTGTTCAGAGGAAATCCGAGCAATAAATTCGAAGTCAAATCCGAGATTAAAAACTGGTTGGATGCGAGTACGAGAACGCGTGTTTCGCAATTATCGTTTCGCGGGTGAAAGGGAAAACTTTGAATGGAGGAAAGGAAGGGCGGAAAAAAAAAATCGTTTTCGATTTATAGCGGGCGTTTTCAGGATAAACGGAGTATCGAATACTCGTGGTGGCTTGAGGCTAAGTCTAGTTTTTTTGGAATAATGACTGTGTTTAAACCGTCCTTTGCAGGCCCATTCAAAACAATTTTATACCGTTGTTCTTTTCAAAATCAACGTGGTGGCACTGAAAACAAATTGTGGTTTTTGGTAATTTTCTTGTACATACATAAGGTTACCGTAGGTAAATTAACTGAAACTTTGGCACCTTGAAACTCAGCGCTCTTATCTGGTAGAAAATGAAAAAAAATCCTATTTCAGTGAACTTTTTGTCAATTCTTTTAAGTCCCGCAGAACAAAAGAGTAATGCACTGTGAGACTATCCCAGACAGGTTTTTTTCTTACCTATCGAAAAAAAGGTTCAAAATCAGGCTAAAAAGGGTCAAAATTTGTATGAAAGTATCTTGTATGAAAGTATCTACTTGTCAAAGAGAGTCGAAATCTGGCTAAAAAAAAGTCTTTTCTTAAAATAAAATAAAAAATAATAATAATAATAAAAAATAATTAAAAAAAAGTTAATAATCAGTCTAAAATGGGTCTCTTCTTATCAAAAATGAGTCCCGCGGCAGCAGGACTAAAGAGGTAGATTTCTTTCAGATGGTTAGATCTCGAAGTTTCTAAAATTCGAAGAAAAAAAAAATCATCTGTTTCCCGGTAAAAATTCAAAAAAATTCTTTTTTACCTCAATTCAACTCTATTGCACCCAGCTGATCCAAACCAACTTTAAATCTTTCTTAGCCATCCCCATAACATCACTTTTAAGTTTGAAAGCGATTGAATGAACGGTTTAGGAGATACCTAGTTTAGGCCCTAAGTAAAGTACCAAAACCGCTGGTCCGATTTCAGCCGTTAACGAACTCATAAATTCTATTAGTTTAAAAGCCCTAAATACCGAATTTCATGGTCGTCAAGTAAAAATTACTCAAGTTATCGTGCGAATATATATATATATATATATATATACATATATATATATATATAAACTTTTGAGATGAGGGTGGTTTTGGGGTCCAGGGGGTCTGAAATGAAAACCTATCACAAAAATTTTTGATTCTGAGACTACTGCCCCCATTGCAATAGGTAGATTTTCTGAAAGAAATCTACCTAATAATTAAAAAAAAGTTAATAATCAGTCTAAAATGGGTCTCTTCTTATCAAAAATGGTCAATATCTGCCTGAAAAGTATCTTTTCCTGAAAATTTTGTAAAAACGGGTCAATTTCTGGCTGAAAAGTGTGTTTCCTTATCAAAAAAGGTTCAAAATCAGGATGAAATGGACATTTTCTTGTGTAAAGTAAAACTTCGTTATAACGCTCCCGTTTATAACGATTTCCCGGTTGTAACGCTCTTTTTCCCTGGTCCCGGTCCCTGAGGGTGTATTTCCAGAGGAATTTTGTTCGTTTTAACGCTCCAATTTCCTGTTTATAGCTCTTCGATGGAAGAAAAAAAAAAGAAGTTTTTTCTTCGAATTTTGTCATTTCTTCGTATAGGATTAGACAAAAAAGTGATGTCGAGTGCAATTTTTCAAAAACCAATTAAGATAAAAGACGTTTTATCCTTAAAAAAGGATGCTTTCTCATGATGGATTCTGAGAAAGTGCTGATTCGATGACTTTATGTAAACAAACCTATACAATATGTTTCCACGAATTCAGAAGTCGTTACTTCGAATTTTGAATTTTTTTTTTCCGTCAGCCTTTTACCTCACGCAACATTAATTCATTAAAATTTCGGGGAGATCATTCGCTATTAAAGAAAAAATACCGTTACTTTAGGAGTTCGACACTCTCTGACAATGGCTCAGAAAGCCGAAATTTTTTTTTAAGTGAGTCCTCAGTGCTTCCTATTTGTTTTTTGTTTCCCCCTAAAAACTTTAAAAAAAGTTTTTTTTTTTCGTATTCAATCCTAAGATTTGCCTATCATGTATATTTATCAATTTAAAAATAAATTTTTAAGTTATTTTTAAGGATTTTTGTGACTTCCCGCTTATAGCGCTTTCCGGGTATAGCGCTACTTTTACTCGGTCCCCAGAAGAGCGTTATAACGAAGTTTTACTAGCTCATAATATGGCTGTATTTTTATCTCTTTGCATTGCTGTCGTCCCTGGTCCCAGAAATGCGTAAAAAGACCCATTCCGTGTTGCATGTTTACGATATGGAATGATCATCTACTATCGTTATTCTTAGAGTGTCCTGCTTACAGATTATTATTCCATCATAAGTCATAACTGGAGTTCGGTGTTGACGACTTCAATTTGACAAATTATTGTCTGAATCATATAAATAAAATACAAAATGTTGACCTCGAAATCAAGGCTTTTAACTTCTTTTTAAAAAATCATTGTCTCGCCCTTTTTTAAAATTATTTAAGAAAACAAAACAGCTTTTCATTATTCTTTAACACCCCTTCACCTCTTAAATTTGCTACACAGAGAATAAAATTAAATATAATATTGTTAGTTGATGCTGTGAAAGGTTTTGCTCTTTGATAATCTCGGACTTGCATACCGATGCGGCAGGTGCAAACCGATGACGCCAGAGCCAAGGCCTCGGCCTGATTTCGCCTTGAACATAAAATACGAACAAAAAAATTGCCGCCGACGATAAATGTTTAAAACCGTTTTAAGTCCAGGGTAAGTACATAAAGCAAAATAAAAGGTTTTTTATTAATTTTTTACCTTCACCTTTCTCCCCCTTTTGATCAAAACAAATATAAAGCTTTGAGCTAAAGGACACACTAGAAAAAGAGCAATTTTTAATTAGAATGGAACTTTTTTATGTGTCGTCTACCAATTTATGCTTATTTACTTTCGTTCGGAGAATTGCGACTTTAAATGTGATCTGAAACATGGCTTTGTAAATAAAAGTACCGATTAATTTTCATCATATTTTTCATGGAGTTTTGAATGGGTTCAATTCAATTTTGTATTTATGGGCACTTTTCCTCCTCCAGAAAAATCAATAAATAATTTACCAAATTGTTTTTAAAATCGTTGACTTCATTTTTTGGTCTTTAGTATAATTTTAATTTTAAAAAAATCCCTAAAAAAGGACGAATCCTTTATTCTTTAGCACGCCTCCGGAGTATGAATTTCATAAAGTTAACTTAAACTTTACAAGGAAAACAGTGCACGCCACTGTGAAAACAAAGAGTGTTTTCGTGAAAAGACAGGCGAGAACGAACGGTGGGTTGAGGGGTTTGGGGGTGCCGGCGAGGGGGGTACGAGGTGTATGTTAGGCTTTCGTGTTTTCCTTCGGCGAAAATTTCACAAACCGAAATTTATTCACGTCTCGGTTACAGTATAACCATGAAAATAACTCCGATATCAAAACCTTAGGAGAAAATTAATTAGGCTAAAAGGGGAGGTAAAACCAAGAAAGGCCCATATTCTATTCAAAGACGTTTTCCAGTAAGTGATTATCTATGAAATATTACAATGCCACCAATCAGGTTGATACTACAACTTTGTAAAACTTGTATCAACTTTTTTTTAATAAATAAATTTAAAAAGATTGCTACTTGATACTCTTGGGCCCAAAACTTCATCTTCTAAATAATGATACATGAGCCCGACAGAGAACATCATCGTATCTATATATTTTCATACAAGTAGATATTTCATTTATCAACGTCAAACCCATGTTCAGGTAATCGCTTTCCTTCTGAGCCATTTTAAGTAATGTTGCAATTAGGAACTAACCTTGTTAGAAAAATTTAATTTTTTTGAAATGATAATGGTTATTTTGACTTATTTAAGATTTTTCTTGTATCAGAAGTGAGATGTAGAACCAACGAAGCGTAAACGACTAGATTAGAATCTTTGGGAAACACTGCTTACCGCTACACCCCCCTTTCCCTCCCTTTTCCTTGCTCCAGTTCACCCAATCATCCCCTTGTTTATTAATTTACATTCCGGGGCTCAAAATTCACACACCTCGTTGATTTTAACCACTTTAGTAAATACCCTTCTTTCCGGCGACCTCTTTTCTTTAACGTTTTTCTTTTATATTATAAAATCATCGGTTCTCGATAACCTCATCTTAAAACCCATTTTGTATGCAAAAGAGTAAAAGTTTTTTGGTTCATTTGATGAAGGATTCCGAAAGGGAAACTAATGACAGAAGGCCACGTTCTACAGGAGTAATAACACTCCCAAAACAATTACTCCGTGCAATAACCCACAGGTATCGTTAAGGTCGAATAAAACAGAATTAAAACAAGACTTTCGGCTCTATATTGCCTTAATGACCCCTGAATCTCACGTAGTAAAAAGAGATAGAAAAAAAGAAAGAACCGGGTGTGAAATTCCGCCCCAATCGCTCATTTCCTAGTCCGATTAGAAAAAAAGGGCTTCTCGAGAAACACATTTAAGATAATAATCACTCAATTTATAAACATGCAAATCACCATGGGATAACCTTAAGTAATTATTCGGAGTTAAATTTTTTTATAATTTTGGCTTGATTATTGAAGATTAGATTTTCATAATTTTTTCATTATGAGTGTTCAGGCCGCTTAGTAATTTTATTTCTATCACCTATCTTGTCGCTACGTGTTTGTACACCCCATAATGAAATCAAGTTATAAAAGGAGCTGGTTCCAAAATGAAAAAAAACCATTCCAAAACAACCTTTTAACATCTCCCCTACTATCCTATCACCTCATATACCCTCCTCGACCCCCTACCCACCTCCCTTAACACCCTAGGAATGAGAGATTGAGAATATGTAAAATAATTTCATATTTTAACTACAGAAAAGTGATGAAAGGATGATTTAGTTTAAAGATAAATCAAACTTTGATTGAAACGATGCATAGATTTTAGAATGAAAGAGGGTTAATTAGATTATCTTATTTTAGTACTAATTAGTCTTTGCTTGTATTTTCGGCTTTGAGATTGGGAAGGAGGGTGTCAAGTCTAAAAGAACCACTTGGGTTTAAGATATGAAGAGGGGGGTTGTAATGAAAGGGTTATCTAAGTGGTATGGGGGTGGGAGGGCACGTGACGTTTTGTCGTGTTCGGGAGAGGTTTCGGGGCCGAGAGGAGCGACTCCGGGGGCTCTACTTGTAATTAAGTGAAGATCAGGGACAGGAAGCCCTTGGGGCTTTGTTCACTGAAAGCCAACCCCCTCTCTTCTATTTCATTCTCGCGCCTAAGCCCCTTATCGTTTCTCTTAAGCGGAAAAGAGAAAAGAGGCGAATCCTCCCAAAAAAAGCTAAATTTTCAGGATTGGGAGTCTTAAGACGACTTGTACAAAGAAAAAAAAAATCTAATCTTCTTTAGGTGAAATTTTTGAAAAACAGAGTTCAACGAGAGAAAAGAGGTCAGACAATAGAAACTTTAATCGTTTAGAAGGAATGAAATTTTTCCTGGTGCTGCAGATTAGTTCTGGATCGAGACTTAATTGCCTCCCCTTCGCCCTTTAACCTCTTGAGTTAATTATGGAATTAACAAGGCGTAGGAAACTAGGTTTGTAAACGATATACCCGATAATTCGATTTTCGTCGACAAAGGTTCATTAAGTGGTCCACGTAATGGATATCGAATCTGAGTCGAAAAACGAATTCTCCTTTTCTCCCCTTTCCTAATTTAGAATCGCTCGTAAATTTTTTTCGATTCTCCCCAATATATCAATTCGTTCGCTTTGACAACGCGAATCTGCAGGTGTTGCTCCACTCAAGAAAATATATCCAATATTCCCTCCTCCTGGAATTGGCCTTTTTCCAGAGGCAGGTGTTGATAAGTGGGAAAAATCCTTGGGAAACATTTTTTTTTTCCGAACCGCCCATTTCCCGAAAGTCTATACGAACCTCATTCTTCGGACTGATACGAATCGGATATAAGTCCCTATTGTTCTTGAGAAAAAGGCATGTTTATGTTTGCAGAATCTGACTCGTTTAATTTACCAGTCTCTTTCAGATTTATACCCTAAGCTTGGCTATTATTCCTTAAGAGGTCCAGTACTCATTAATAAATCTTTTTATTTAGATCAAACCGGATATATGAATATAGACAAGCTATAATTTTTGTCATGATATTTTAAGAGACGCCCGCATAAAAGGCCTTGATTGACTGCACAATGACAATTTTCAGATCGAACATGACAAGCAACGCTTTGAATCCGAAGAAAATGGCTTCACGGTTCGCTGACGTATTTAAACGAACCTTTGGAATTCTCTTTTTTGTTAATTTATTTTCTCACCTTTCGCTCCGTTGCCTTCGAAAAATCCGATTTAACTCAGATTCCTCTTAATGGAACTATGACTTAATCCTTTGTACTAAAAGTTTTTTTGATATCTCCTATCTCTTTGAAAAATCACTTGACTTCTTCTTCGATAGGCTGATTAGGGGTTATCCTTATTTATTAATTTGATTCTGACAGATAAAACTTCAAAGGGTCAGGTTTCAAAGTTGTTTTTAGAGATGCTGGAGAGTTCTTTCGCTTTTTATGGGCTAATTGAAACGAAGTTCAATGATCGCATTCGTGGGAGAAGGACTCCCTCAAAGGACATAACGTTTTCTTAGCTTCCTGTGGACTCATCAACTTAAAATTCTCTTTCAAGATCTAAGAAAGAGATATAAGGCTTGAATAGAATATTTGGGGTTGTTGGGGACTTGTGAGGTGGGTATTTGGGGAAAATGTTATAGTGCGGTGGTAAGGGGAGGTGATGGCAAGGTGGGGGTGTTCGTGGAGAGGTCTGTAGAGCCCTAAATCGTTGAGGAAGTTCAACTCATGTTTCCATACCACTTTTTTAGAATAGCCCTCATCTTTCTCTATACATTTTCATTTATCGATTAAATTGTGTGATTTGCCACCATCAATCTCAATTTTCAGATAAAATCTTTCGATTTTAACCAAACAACTCTATAGATGAATTGAATTCATGAATCATAAGTAAAAGCAGCTTTTACTACATTCATTTAATTGAAGTTGATCTGCCAAATGATTCTCGGTAAAATGGCTACATCACTCTCAATTGCTTTATTTTTTTAGGAATTCAAGCTTTAAAAAAATACTGATCAACATGTGAGCCAACAAAGGGAAAAAAAGTTATTTCATCCATTTACTTTTTCAAATGTCGCTTCACTATCTCAATTTGATAAACAAAATTTTTTTTATATTGAGGCGAACAAGTCTTTTAACTTAGACTGAGTAGAGCGATAAAAGCCATTTTCGTCTTATGACACAAAAAAGACCCAGGTGTCAAACAATAATGTTCTGCCTTTCTAAAAGCTGTTCATATTCGACGATAAAACTGAATTGTGGTGTTTCAGAATATTTACGAATCCAAGATGGATTGTTTATCAGAAACTATTTTTTCTTCTATAAATAAAAGGCGAGGCTACACCTTGTTCTTGCCTTGGAAAAACCACTTAACGCAAGTTGTCACTTCAATTTATGCGTTTGTTAAACGGAGGCGTTGAAGAGAAGAGCTCGGCCAAGAATGTAATCAGGTAATTGTCTGTCCCGAGCCGACGACTAACAAGCGACTTATGCTTGTCTTCAATAAATTATAAATATTCTCTTTGTACCAATTACTCATTATTCTTCTGTCGGATCCTCTGGATAACGAGAGGTTTTCTGATATAGAAACTTGGTACACGTGTTGTTTGATTAACAGCTTCCTCTTTATCTTAAACTAATTTATTCGTGTCTTGAATAATTAATAATTAGAGTGAACGTGTTTTAATAAAGGAATGATATGGTAGGCTTTGAATTGGATACGGGAAAGTGACAGAATCAACAAACGTGGACAATCGGAGGGGCTTTTCGCTCTGTGGATTGAGTCCCATTCATCTCCGACGGTAAACACCCTCGCTCATCCTTTCTTTATTGGCGTCGCCCTTTGTTTCAAAAGCCGGACAATACAAGATGAGAACCTCTTTGTGGAAATGATAAAACGGAAATTTGTCCCAGAAAACGTATCGGAATGCTATTCCGTAATAAATTATTGTTTCCTCAAAAACGTCGGAAACGCGGAACCTTCCCACGGTCGAGATAAACTTAATTTGAGAAGTTTGCAGATTAAACGACGAAAATCAAATTGCTTGGGAAAGCCTTTTCGGGGACGATCGGTGGGAAAAGCGCATTTTGGAGTCACAGCCTGGCTGCTTATCATAGCCAATATTACTTCTTAATCCATTAAGTGATTCCCTGTTTACAGCATTAGGTAGATCCCTTAAGTCAAACTCACAATATCCAACATCTATCATGTCATGGAAGCAATAATTTCATTATTTATCCGATTTACTGCAAGAAAAGTAAAGATTAATAAAACGAGATGGTCCAAAAAGTCATCTCCACGAACACCGTAGTAGGACTAAATGTCAAAGATTTAGACAATACCGTCCGGAAATCGATGAAACATTACAACACCAAACCCTTGCATCACAAAATACACTGGCAAAACATTCTTGATGAACACCATTCCACCACCCACCACATACATCATTTGTCAGCGCTTTAAATTGTAGATCTTTGCATTGTTGGTTTTGAAATCATGAGAAAGTACATCTTCTGAACAATAGAAAAGAAGAAACTCGACGTTAACGAAGAAAAACCTTTAAAATTATATACGACCTTAAATAATAATTGTTATAAAATCGAATAGGTACATAGAGTTTGAAGAGTTATGATTGACTTCGAGTCAGATGACTTGCATATCTTATTCATGTCTGTTTACAACCCCTTCACTCGACTTCAATAGAGAGTGTGTTTAATTACATGACTGTTCCTATTTTACAAGAATGAAGCTCAAAGGATCTGTTGACGCTAGACGGAATGTTGACGCTCCTTAAATGAGATATTTTGTCATATAAATGAATCATTCAGGTTTCTCATGTTACTGAGAAAAACGCGTTAATATCTTATTTCACTCTGGGTTTTGATTAATAAAAAGGCTTTTTTTTGGCGAAGGAACGCATTGCATCAAGTATGCTACCAAAAAACAAATTAATCATTGATAAAGCTGGGCATAGATCCGCTTTGGGGATCCATTAGCAATCAGCGGGGCCTCCGATCTCTCTCCCTCGACGGTTGTATCCAACTGGTTTTCTCATGGTACTTTGCAATCCCAACCCCTCCATCCTACCCTTTGAATAAATATCCGATATATTTATTTAGGACTGTCCACTTAATCCCTCGCTAAAGGGAAACACCATTTCAACCACAAGGGATTTATTTCGATATTCTTTTGATTATTTTCAGGTTTTCAATCGTTATTATTTCGCTTTTATCGGGGTAAACAAACCAAAAGCTGAAGCAACCAATGAGGTCAAATGAGATCCTTTTAGCTAATGAGCTTGATACTTTTTAAAATCATTGATGCTATAAAAGCCATTTATAAAACCGTTTGAGATGAAAAAAATAATTCTCGCTCTCTATTTCCTTTTGCACACCACAGTAGACCTTCATATGGGTAAATAATGTGGAAAGTTTGGGATCCGATGGGTTAACCCAAGTCAAGGAAGTCAATGGGTAACACATTAGTGATAAGACCACCTTTAGGTAGGTAGGTGACACACTATACTGATGTATAAGCCACTTGAGATTTTGAAGGGTTAACTACCTCCAATTTAAATGCTTATGTCACCTCTACCTGATAATTTCATTCTCAAAAGAAACCGCAAAAAAAAGTTTGAGACAAGCAAATTTGGGCTGAAGTGTCGGAGGAAATTAGACGAAATTGAAATTAATACCTTTGATTCTTATCTGGCCTTTCATTAAAGGTGATGGCGGTTGTAATGCGACCCTAGGAGGGGGATTCGAGACTGGAAACATCCTCGGAAACACCCAAGAAACGACACCGCTTGAAAAACTGTTTCTCGCCTCCATACATCCAGATACAGGAGAGCCCCCTCTAATTAATTATGCGAATAACAGTTCGAAGGGTGATCTACAACCTTCTCCGACACGAAACCTGGCCCTGTCCACTTAACAAAATCCATAAACCATTTTTTTTTCTCTATTTCTCTTCTTTAAAAAACAGAAGTCTCGTTATAAATTATAATTAAATCAAACACGATTTACGTTTTACTCATTAGACCTAGTACAAAAGTAGAATTTGTTATAGGGCATCTAATTTGCCTCATCCCTATTCAATTTATAATGAGAATCCTGATTTATATTGGATTTAAAAAAACGTGTTCGTAAAGGAAACATATTTTCAATCGGAATGTGAGAACTATTGATTTCTGTGTTCATTAGTTATCTTGACCATAAATATTTAATTATCAGGACCCATAAATAAGAGCCAAACTTTTTAACATCCCTCCATTAAAAAAGATATCTTACAATTAGTCCTTTTTATATGAAATAATTAGTGCGGATTCGTAAAAGCTTTATCTTAACCTTTTTTCATAAAACTGATAAGTTTTTATATTTGCTGGAACAACTTGGATTTCGATCGTGGAAGTTTTTAATGACAAGAAAAGACCCAAAAATCTTTGTAGGTATCGATAAGGGAAAGTTTTGATTAAAAGCTTTAACGTGCAAGATAGGGATTTTAGGTTGCCAAGTTTTAATTATGTTGAAGCGTTCTCAGATTATAGAGTATTTGAAGCAACAAGTGTGGCAGAAGGAAAACTATTGATCACATCGAGTCCATGATGAGCAAAGATAAAATATGAGACGAAAAAAATTAAACCAAAAATTAATAAATGCAAACAACATATTATCGATGCAATCTAAAGTGGTGACTTGGAAATATTAAACGGTAGCCTGAAAAGTTGACTTGTAGAGCCAATAGAATTTAAAATTAGCTGTCAAAGGTGTGTCCTGAAATAGAACAATAAAATATACAGGTTCAGGATAAAAAAAAATTAATCGCATTGAGCGAGAAGACCTTTTTGGAAGTGTGCCCGACAAAATGTCTCTGCTTTTGAGCCGACAACTTAATGGCTCCTGTGAACTTCGGCGAAAAAAACCGGTGTACGACATTTTGGAGAAGTTTTTGTTTTATTGCGAATTTTCGGTTAGGCTTTGTTTGTTCTGACAGCCTATAATTTTTAAGGTTTCGCCTCTGAATGGTTAATAAAGCGGTCAACAGCTTTCAGAAGTGTGGAACAATAGACGTGGCAGGTTTGTAAACAAATCTATATTTTGTGTATCAATGGTGAAATGGGTGTGGCTTTTGATTTTGCCACCGGGCTGCCTTCGGGCTGAGCCCTTACGTCGAAACCAAAACGTGTAATTACTTAGTAATCCAATTGTAAAGCGTGGGCGGATATGTGCTCCGCTCAATAAATCCCATGGCACCGATTAAATCACCAGGACCGTGGAAAGGGACTTGGAGGTGATTCTCTAATTGTTGGTTCCTATTGACGATCAACACCTTAAGAGGGGACTCGTGAGAACCTTGGAGAGCGGAAAAACTCTTTATCTATCTCTATGAACACGAGTTCCCTTAAAACAAATCTAGATTCAACAATCGAATGGAATTTTAGTCTCCTACACAGGAACTTTTTGCCCAGAATTTGAAACACCAAGAACATCCCATTTTTTTATTTTGAGTCTTTTGGATCACAAAGACGGTTTTTTCTGGATTTAAAGCTTGTTAGGCTACAAAGACAGTTTTTGCAGGAATTTCACCAATTTTGCGTTAAAAAAAATTTTTTGCATTGAATTCTAGCCCTTTTGGTGCTTGATATTGAGTCTCTTGAACACAAACTCTTCCACTGAAACCAAATTTACTTGATTTTTTCCCTAATTTTGCTCGAAAAAACACATATAACTATGATAATATTGCGGCAAAAAGAGTCTGATTTCTGCTTGATTTTAACCCTTTTTTTCGTGTAGGAGACCATTTTGAAGAACAGCTCGATGTATAGGAGTTTTCTTACGAGTACAATATGTATGGTGCTAGTTTTAGTGATTTATTTAGTTTTATTGTTTCTATGTTAAATAATGATTGGTATTCTTCTCGTTTTCTCTTCTAGCAGAACAAAAGGATTTTTTTTTAAATAAAAAGAGTTTATTTGAAAGTAATTTTATTTGATTCTGTGGTCACTTGCGTTGAATACAATGCTTGTTGTTTTCACTGCACGGAAATCCTTTGAAATTCATTATCTAGGTTATAAAATCTTTATTTTCTTCACACGGTGCGTGAGATGATAGGGTTTAGTTTGATTCTTTCGGTTTTCACGTCTAAAACGAGTTTAAATATAAAGGCCGTTCCGCTCAATTGATAGTAACAGACGTCTAATGGTATTTCACGCTTCAACACAAAACACCTTTTTTTTCCTTCTCGAACCCTCCGCCGACAAAAATTACAGCTAGTTTAGGCTCCGCTGAGTGACGTACACTAAATTATACGTACGCCCTTTAACAACGCCTAAGGGCCTCATCTGTCTCACTGTGTTATCGTGTCAACCGCCAAAAGCGATGGTTTTACGTGATTTAATTCGCCACGCTATTCACTTTTGGGGCGAATATCGAAGCTCAAAACTATTTTTCGACTAAAACATTAGAAGATGCAACCCGACCTTAAAGATGCTTGATTTCAAACCAAAGTGTTTTCTCAAAACTCGATTTTGAGGGTCCAATTGGGATTTTCCAGTTGGGGAGGTGGGATGAAGCATTTGGAGAGGTGGAGGAGAGTCATGGAAGGATAGGTGATGGGATGGGGAAGTTAGGGAAACCTTCGAGGGAAGGAGTGTCGAATAGTGGAAGGCCAAGGGAGGTAAGGGATGTTGGGTGAGGTTGGGGAGGGAGGACATATTTGTATTTGCAGTAAGGTTAGTAGAGACCCAAATTGAGAAAGTTAAGGTCCATGCAGATTCCAACAATCACCACAAATAAATAAAAAAATTGTCCAAGAATGTCAAGAAAGACTAATGACCCAATCCATTAAGGGGCAGTTCATGTTCCTCCTAGAGGAGGCCTGACCTTACTTTTTGGCCAATAGAATCATGGAATAAAGCGTAAGGGTTTTTCATCATCCCATTTAACGATAACTTTATACAAAATCACATTTAATCACTCGATTTAGCGTTTTTTTCTACTAAAAAGTTAGAAATAAATCTGGTTTGACTTTAAAACAGTTTTTTTTTTGTCCTCTCCCCTTCTGCACTCGAGAGTGTTCGTTCCCTGTTTAAATTCGACGCAAAAGCCTTTTTTTAAGGTAATCTGCGCTTGGCAGTTGACAAGATTTAAGGCAAAGACTTTACCCTACCCGTCCTCCCCGCTTTAGCTTACCTTTTCTCCCCATTCTCATTTACTACTACGTACAAAATTATTTATCCTCTCGACTTCGTTATGTCGTCTAAAACTATTTAATTAAGGTCGGGAACTGAATAAAAAATGACCCTCGGAGACAGTTTTATCTCCTCGGAAGCCAATTTTTCATTACGCCCTTGTTAGAAGGTTTATTATCTCTCTTAGGGCTAATTTCTAATTTGCCTCCTATATTAGAAAAGTTTATGAGAGACGTTTATTATTTAGATTAATTTTTTTTTTATTCTTGCATTTAAAAAGTTTTCTGTGAAGGATTGAAATTAAAATTTTCCAGAAGGGTCTATCTAGGTCGGTACATCTCTTTGAATAAAGTCCCTACTACGCTGTCAACCGAAAATGTAGTTAATAAAGCCGTCACCCGTGTGAAGATAACTTTTCAAGTACTATTATCATCAAAAAGAAGTTTGAGGACACTTGAATGAAAAATTTAAATGCCTCGAGAGCGTTATTTTGTACGAAAACGGTTATAAAGAGTGCCTAATTTTCAACGATTTTTAGCCTTCCACTAGAAAATTACTTACTATGTGATAGCAATTTCTGCATCAAAATACCATACAGTATTTCGTCTTCCAGAATCCATTCCATCGAATAAAAACAAACACTGGCTTGAACAATGAAGTGACTTTTCATTTAGGTCTTCAGACATTTAAATTATCCTTCGGGGAGACATTTTTGTAGGATGAGACTAGAGGAAGAAAACTTGGAAAGTGTTGTTCTGTAGGAAATCTTTTAGTTAAGATTAAGGACTTTTCTCAACACTTGTTGACACCCTTTCTTTTTAACAGGTTGATATACATCAACATTAGCGCTTATTTTTAAAAAATGTGTAAATATTAAGGGATTCATCGGTCACTTAGAAAAAAATTCAATCAAGTTCAATATCCAAAGAAAAAAGTCTGATGAATAAGGGGGTACAAAATTAATACCCATGGGGAGCACGGATTATATTTCATATTCACGGAAGTCAGCTAATCAAAGGAAGAAGTCGATCACCACCCCGAGTTTTTTTAGCGAATTTTTTTTTTCTCATCGAGGGCACCCCCCTTATTCTTCTTTCTTATTATACATTAAAATATCAAACTTTTTTTTCCTTCTCCCCTCAAAACCCGCCTCTCCTCACCTGCTCCCTTAATAATTCTAAAACTTAAAATTAGATTTTATCTTTGCGGTGTATTTCTAGCGTAAATTAAAAGGGTGCGAAGGTTTTCTAAAATGAAAGGGAGAGAAAAAAAAGAAGAGAAGATTCTATTATAAGACGAAACGAGTTTTCTTTTATGATAACTGAACTTTCTGACTTCGGGAAATATGAAAATTTTAGTTTATAGTGATGAATCCAAAATTTCATCAGGAAATGTCAGCATAATCAAACAAAAAAGGAAAATTTCAATTATTTAAAATAATCGTCTTAAAAGGACAAAATTCTTAATCAACTGGATGATTCTAGAAAAAAAATTGTATTGCAGCTATTAGAATCCATTTAAAAGTAGATTTTTTACTGATTCAATATCCTTTATATATCAACTTCTGAATAAAGAAAATTAAATTTATCATTGTTCCATATCCAATTTCCATCTAAATCCCATCTATTCGAGTTGAATTCGATTCAATTGATTTCGCCCTTTTCTCTTTAATCTTAAATAATCGATGTAAGGCGGACAGTCTTCATGCATCATAGGAAAACGAGATCTCATCTTAGATAGATATATGAAGCAATTTGTTACGCTCAATAATTTCACCGATTTC
This sequence comes from Orius laevigatus, assembly GCA_018703685.1. Taxonomy (NCBI): domain Eukaryota; kingdom Metazoa; phylum Arthropoda; class Insecta; order Hemiptera; family Anthocoridae; genus Orius; species Orius laevigatus. Next base: position 120,930 of record JAGWEN010000071.1, read on the forward strand.
AAGTTTTCAAATTAAATTTATACGAATTGAATGCTCATTTCGGACCGTTTAGCACGTCGGGATGAAATAAATTAATCGTTTTTGCAACTTCAGGCTTTCTTACAATAAGGGAACCGTTTTTTTCTGTCATAAGGAGAAAATGTGGTTAAGTGGGTTGCCGGATTTATATTAGTAGATCCTCCATAAGGTTTTATGTCGATCCAAGCAAGTCTCGACGAGTCGTCCTGGCCACGTTACCACCATTTGGGGCACTCCCCCTTCTTTTACGGATATTGTTATGAATCAGCCTTATTTACAACGAAGACTTTCTGAGTGGACTATCGCTTTTCGATATTACACTCGTAGCTTTCGTGTACTAAAATCAAAGGAGACCAATAACGGCGTTAAATAAAATTTTAGTACCTAACTTCTCTGAATTGGCAGTTTTCAGGACGTTATTTTAAAAACGGCGAAAATAAAAATTGCAATATTTTCTTTGCCACCTCAAGTTGGTTTTCTTTATGTACATACTTTGCAGAAAAAATGCCAACATAAAAGAGAATAGATCTCCATAGACCTCTCTACAAATACCAAATATGAAATAAACACTCCACCTACACCTACCCTCACCTTCCCCAACCTTCCCTTCACCTCCCTCACAACAATCTCCACTACCCCCAATCATCCGCACATAATTTCAGGAGGATATTGACTGCTAAATCTTCTAAGCATAACCGAGTGGATTTTTTATAATTTAGTTGATCTCTTCCATTAGTTCCGTTTACGTGAGAGAACGAAAAAAGGAGGTAAGTAAGACAGGAGAAAAATGTAGATTGATGACCTTTTCTTGATTGGACTATTTCTGTTTCGCAGAGGGCATCTTAACAATTGCCTTATTTAAAAAAAAGGAAAATCTTAGTTTTTATATAAAGTTCTTTTTTATTGCGTCATTAAAAAGATGGAAACGTCTAGTTTTTATTTTATTCCTTGATTTATTGTTAATATTAAATTAAGATTTACGACCTCTTTATTTCGTCCTTTTTTAAAGAAATTTCTTAATAAAAGTTGAGTCGCTTTTTAAAATCTAATTTACATTCCGACGTTTCTATTTAGTACGGCTGTCAAAAATGTATATTTTGAAACTACCTCGATTCTCCAGGTTCAATCGTACGGGAAGAAATTCAGGAAGTCATCTTGCTCATATAACACACGTCGCTCTTCCTAATTGGAATTTAGAATTCACCTTCGGGGGACATTTTTGAAGTAGTCGGAAAAATAAACGACGTATATTAAATAATTCCCTGAGAATATTTTATAAGGCAATTATATTTTCGAGCCTTTCACCCGATTTTAGTCGTCAAAAGTTTGGCCTAAGTATTTTTGCTTGAATGAGGGCCTCCCCTTCCACAGTTTTCCTCGCTCACCCTTCTATTCTAAAGCTTTAATGCCTAATAGATTCAAAATCCGATCAGACCTTTCAATTAAAACTTGGACTGTTTGGTTTTAGAACGGTAAATTCAGAGACTTCGATGAAACTTTACAACTAATCCGATCTCAAACAACAAAAATGTTTATTTTATAAAAATTTACAAAGTTTATTTTACGTTTTAAATGAAAGATTCACCACATCTTGTTCCTTTAGAGCTGAAGATGCTACTTCCTATCAATATCAGCCCACCTTTTAGCCCTTTCAAAACTTGTGCTTCCATTATTCATTCGACTCCCTAATATCAAGTTTACTTGTTTAATTAAAGAGGTACAATGCTAAGGTAATAAAACGTTTGCGGTGTTCATTAATTTAAGAGGTCAATGTTAAGTTGGCGGTTGCAAATGAGGGTTAAAGCCCTCTTCAAATTGAAAATGTTAAGTTAAATGTTCTGAATCGATTTTAACTATAAATAAGTCAAGAAGAGAATTATGGTTTTAGAAATAAAATTTCTCATTTCGCTGCACTTAGCCAAAAACTCCCCTTGTACCCCCAGACCTAAGACAAACCTGAACCCCAGCACGTAAATGCAACCTCCCCACCTCACGCTAATATTCATCACCTTCCCCACCTTCCCAACCTTCCACAAACTCCTAACCTTTACCCATTTCTCCTCCACTCACTCATCACCTCCTCGACCCTCCCCCATTTCCCAACCGTCCCCCATACCCCCACTCTATCGTCAAATCCTTGACCTTCCTCCACTTTCCAACCTGACATTTCCCCATCTCTTCCACTCACTCATCACCTCCTCACCCTCCCCACTTCCCAACCTTCCCCAACCCATCGCCATCTACCCAACTCACTCATCACCTCCTCCACCATCCCCCACTCACCTCTTGCCGGTTACTTGGGACAGATTATCTCCCTTCCTTATCTCATGGCTCGTTTATCCGAAAATTTAAGAGGGCAACTAAATTAAAGTATTTTACAACATTTTCGTTAACCCAATAAGGAAACTTGGCTTTCTTAATTGTTAGTTAATGAAGATAAAATGTCCTTTGATTAGAATTCAAGATGTTTCACTCTTTATTCGCCATATTTTTACTTCGTACACGAATTCTCACTTTGCAAGAAATATTTTTTTTACGAGGTGCACCTCAAAAGACAGAATGTCGGAACGAAATTGTTTAAAGTCTTTCTGTTTTAAGAATGTTGGCTCAAATGTCGATAAAAAATTGTTATTTTAATATCAGAAAAGGGTTTAGTGAAAAAAAAGTTGCGTTAAAAGGTTACCAAGGCGTTTAAATGCAGCTCAGGTTACCTTAGAAGAAGCGTGATGGTGTTGTTCCCCACTGTGTGAGAAAAGCAATTTGTTGGTCAAATATTTATGAGGTAACTGGAGCATTATCAGTTTAGGCATGCTGTATCGACCCGTAGGCCCTGGCAGCATGCCTCCGAGTAATTGGATGAAATAATTGTGTTGTTACCGTACATGTCCCTAACGGCGGGCAAAGGGCCTAAATTAATTGCTCTCATAAAGCATTCTGATTAGCTGCCCACCCGATCTACCATCCTTTGTTAATGGCCTTGCAAGTGTAGACTTATATAACAATAATAGCCTGTTATAAAAAAGTGCTACGGTGTCTATTGAAATGCAACTCTGTTTATAATAGGGGCGCTTAATCGGTTAAGTGGAGTGTTAGTCGGAAGAGCAAACTTGTTCCTTTATCAAAAGCAAGTTGTGTGACCCCTACTGTTCTCTCCACAGTATTATCCCGCAAAGAACAAAGAGAGGAAATGGGGTCCCATTCATATGAAACTTTTCGGCACCTCTGGTCCTACCCTTTTATACATTCGGAAGACACAATTTCTATGAAGTACTCGCTCAAACCTCGTTTCTATTCAGAATAGCAACTTTCCTCGTAATAATTCTTTATATGAGGCCTTGTTCTATTCAAATCCTTTTGGCTTTTCTAATTTACAGATAAAAATGTATTTTTTCATATTTTAAGTTAGTTACCAATAGTTACCATAATAAATAAAATATCTATAATTATGTACAAGAAGCAAAATAACACTAATTAGATTGAAACAGAGGCTGTTTGACCTGCCAAGCGAAATATTTATCACCCTAAAGTAATAACTACGAGGTGTAATTTAAAATAAAAAAACGTTATGGATAGAACCATACCGCGGTCAAGAATTAGAGCAGACTGCAATATATTTTATGTTGGAAATACATTAAAAAGACTGGTTTTCAAAAGGGCAACGCTCTTTTTGCTTTACAGTAGCAGCCTTCGTCTACAAACGACCGTTCCGTGTATAATATTTATTTTATTTCTACTTTTATGAAAAATTCAGTTATTGAGACTTAAAATATGGTTTTTTCAAGACGTTTTTTGTGAAGGAAAGCATCGTTTTTTGTAGGAGCCTCATCAATCATCCAGAAGACGTTTGAATCGATACAATCATAATTATACGAAATGTCTGGTCATCTTTCGGTTTTCGTACAGCGCTTTTTTTTCTTCTCCCCTCGGAATTAACATAATTTCAATCAATGTCAAGCCTGAGGGTATATGGTGCACATTATCGAGCAGGTTTTTGAGTTCAAAATGGATCTTTTGGGATGATCATGTTCGGTGCAGATGCACGTTGGACTAATTTAGTTATCGATTTCCTTGCGAACAATTACTTCTGGGAAGACAAAATTAATTACTTCTTTTGTTCCTAATAGAGGTCAATAAGGGCCATAGATTATTAATGAAAATGCATTTGGTGAACTCGTTAATTATGAAGTTTCTAATTAGGGAAAACCAAGGTTTCTAACATGGCATACTAATCATACATTAAAATAAAACTAAATTAAATCAAATTACGAAGTTTAGTAAGCATTGGTTGCTCCGAGTACTCGTTTCGGATGGAAAATGGTAAAGTAGAAAAAAAAGTTTCGTTTTTGATGTATGTTTAAGGAATACTATTCAACTTCGGAATATTGGACGTTGATTAAAGTAGTTAGGCTGGTTGGAGGTTCACCGAAAGGGAAGCTGGATTGGCTACTCACCTTTATATCATTTCTGTTCACTGCTATGGCTCTCTACTATTATTGGCTTTATGTACGTCCTTTTTGATATCAATCTAATTATTCATTTTCGAGGTGACCGCACCTCAGGATTACAATCGTAATAAATTGGGAAAATAAATCAGGAAAAGTTAAATAAGATTCAAAAATTGGCTCCCGGACGGGAATCGAATCAGGCGGGAATATTTGAATTTACCAAATAATGAATGAAAAGTTGAAGAGATTTGAAAATTGGCGCCAAACGGTTGAGAAAACGAAACCTGTCGATTGTCTTGCCGAAATGTTATCCATTCATTATCAGTTCTCGGTGGTGTAATGGATAGCACGTTGGAGTACCAATTCGAAGACGCGGGTTCGATTCCCGTCCGGGAGCCAATTTTTGAATCTTATTTAACTTTTCCTGATTTATTTTCCCAATTTATTACGATTGGGTCCTTTTTGAGGCGATTGTCTGAATTGTGACTAAGAGGGAAAACATTTAGTTTTACTTTCAAGATGTAAACGGTTATGAAAAAGTCGCCGTCATGGAAGCTGTACACTGGGGAACATTTTACATTGGTGCATTCTCCACTTTATTTCACATGGTCTTATACAGAGAGTATTACAACGAAATCGATCAGATTGTCAAGTCTGGCTGTTACGATTACGAGGAAGACTTTACTAACGAGCAACGAAAAGTAAGGCAGGAGAAGAACGACTTTGTCGCTAAACTTATCAAGTGGTACTATTTCGTCGTCATCTCAGCAACATCCTCGACTTTTTTCAAGCAGACTGTATTCATGAGGAAACCAGACGAATGGAACGTTTTGTATAAAGGTTACCTTCCCTTCGAAATTAACAGCTATTTCAGGTAAACGTGAAAAAAAAGAATACTTGTATACAATTTGATTATAGATATTGGTTGGTAGTATTCGTAAATGTTATTTTTGCTCTGCAATCTGGAGCAATGTCTTTTTTGAGTACTGGGAGCTTTTTTGCGATTTGCTACCACCTAAGCGCTCAAATAGAAATTCTCAATTTGGCAATAAGAAACGCGGTTGAAGAAAAAAGCGAAGAGCGGTCGCTTGCGATGTTGAAGAAATGCATTATCCACCATAATGAAATAAAAAGGTTAATAAGTCACTCTGTAATTCGGATAAAGAAAAAGAGGGAAGAACTAATTGGATCACGTCCACCGCTGGCTGTTGACCTTTAATTTATCTGACTCCTCATCTTTCAGGTTTTTCAATTTGACATCGATTTATTTCGGCAAAATCTTAGGCATCGTACCATTCTTCACGGTCTTCATGATGTGCACAGTTTTATTTGAAATAACCGTAAGTTTTAAATGAAGTATAAGAGCTAAAAAGCTGCTTGGAACGATCCCTTCAGAAAAAAACTAAAAGACTACTTTTTAGGATCCAAAAACGAGCGTATTAGTTGGCGTTAGTGCCTTTGTGTTATTATTTTTACCAGAGTTGTGTTTTATAGAAATAACCTGCATCTGCGGCCAGCGATTAACAAATATGGTAAACAGGCATTTTTTTTAAAATAATTATTTTTGGCAGTTTGATGGAATAACGGAAACTATTTACTTCACCCCATGGTACGAAAGATCGACAAGAGTGAGGAAGAACCTTTGGACTATCATGGTCGCATGTCATGAACCGATGATAATAAAGGGATTCTCCGTTATTCCATTTTCTTTAAAAGGACTCAACGAGGTAAATTTTTGGTTTTTAAAAACAGTGTTTTCATTAATTTCTTTCAGGTTTTTAAAACGGGTTATACTTATTTCAACGCACTTAATGCAGCAAGAGCTTTGGAAGAAAACTAAAATGTAGAACTACTATGGTTTACAAGCTGGAGAGCTTTTACATCCCATAGATTTAAAATTCTTAGCCATAAATTCATAAGAAAATTACAGTTTACTAGGTCATTAGATAGAGATCATCATGTACTTTATACATAGTGTAGAAATATGTACATGATTAAACAATAAAGTATCTATGGTAGTGCCTAAAGTCTTTGCTTGTAGGTATACAAATGGTTTCTGTGGTAACGAGTTCAGTGATTTGGCCCAAAAAGAGGAAAATTTTGAAAAAAAAAAACCGTCCATTTAAAAATAAACAAAAAAATACAATAATTAACTGTCCTCTATAAGTGATTTGTGATGTTTTACGTGGTGAAAATTGTCGTATTCACTTAAAAACAACAAAAAAGTGGTTTTAAGGGGGAGGGGGTGGAATAAAAAACAGGAAGGGAAAAACTAGGGAGCGTTGGGAATTGAAGTTTGGGTTTGAAAATTGGATTTCCCACTTGGGTCGGAGATTATTGAGTAGCCGGTAGGTTTGTTCGTTGTGTGTGTGATTAGCGAACGTCTCTCTCGGGGCGTCCCCACAGGTCAACCTACCAAATATACAGGACAATATAACTCCCATTACTTCTTCATCCTTGTTCATATATTAGCCCCCCTTTTGGTAGGTTAAACGCGATTATCTTTTCATCAAATCGAACCGATTAAAACTATCGTTTCTATCACCTCTATTAATCGCTTCAATGCTTAATTGGAATCTCCCCATACAGGATTCCACTATGGAATCGTTTTAAACCACTAAATCCAATTAAAAACATCCTTTTAGTGTGCTTTATTTTATTAATATTTTATATCCATGATATTAAAAGAATCCAAACCTAGGGGTTTAATAATTAAAGGGAAGTTTAATAATTAAAAAATCTTTTGTCGAAAACCTCAAAAAACTAATATTATATTTGTCTGGCCAGTCAGCAGCAATTGTCAGCCTAGCAGCCCGTGTCCATTAGCAGCGGTTTAATTTTTCTTCTTTTAAAAAGCCCCAAAACTGCTTGATCCGTTCCGGAACACTAAATCCAATTTAATGTATGGTTTTCTAGACATTTTTTCATTAATCTTTTCGAGATTAAATATCTATTATCTGATATTAATTTAAAACCCATACCTGGACCAGATTCGCGATAGGTTATTAAGGCATCCAATAAAAAGGATTAAAGCCTTTACCGCTTCTCGAGGGTGGGCTGGGCCTAAAAAAAAGCTAAACTTCTTTAATATCAATTTAGTTTCTTTTTTTATCTTTAATATAGCTCGTACGTGCGTTGTGATCGTCCGAATACAGATAATGCCCCCTTTTATGATATCCTAGAATCTTTACATCTTTATTTCAGTTTTTAAAGACTTTTTCGTCGTATTTTTACTAGGGAAATAATAATTTTATAAAAAATTAAGTACATATAGAGTAACGAGTTTGTGTATTGTTATTTAGATAAAATGGATTAATTATTTTAATTATTTAAATATAGATGACTTAGGATTTGTTTTTATGGGAGTAGTAGGGCTCGAAGTCTCGGTTTCTATGGTAACGAGTGGGAGTAAAGTCTCGGGTTCTATAGTAGTTCTCGGGTATTATAGCACCAAAGCTTCAGTTTTTAGGTTAACAAGAGGACCCAAAGTCACGCCATGGTAGACACCAAAGTCTATTCTTTTAAGACGGTTTCTATGGTATCAAGGGGGCTTGAAGTCTGGCTTATTAGGTCAACTGTTTCTGTAGTAACAACGAGGCCCAAAGTCTAGCTTTCTATGGTATTCCCAAAATTCTAGGTATAGTTTCTTTGGTAACAAGGACTAAGGAGCCCCAAAGTCTCACTTTCCATAGAAGGTCTAAAAGTCAAGGTTTCTATGGTAACAGGAATGCCTAAATTCTAGCTGACTGGTCCCAATTTCTGGGTTTCTGTAACGGTTTCTATGGTGACAAGATGTCTTCGTTTCTATGGTAGTTCTCAGTTCCTGTAATACATGTTCCTCAAGTGTCTGATTCTATTCGGTCTCTATGGTAACAAGGGTCTAAGGTCTCTAAGGTCTCAAAGTCTCGGTTTCTATGGTAACGTGTTTATTTGTTGTTATTTGAATTTAATTTGTAATTCGTAAAATAAGGTTCTTAAACATATTGCGTGGGATTTGTTTTAAGAGGGTGTTGAGGGTGGTAGGGCCCAAAGTCTCCCGCCTCCGTTCAAATTAATACCTGTGTGACTTTAAGGGTGCGGTGTTCCACGGTGTGCGCGAAGGGGGGAAAGGGGGGATGGTAAAGGGGTGGGAAATTGCCCCATCCTCGAGTTTAATGGTCGCTCTTAAGAATGTGTAATTAACGTGAATTGAACCTAAGCAGTGGGGGGGCATTATGGCCTCCACGGTTTATTTAAGGGCCTAAAGCGGGCAATATAGCCTTGTTAGCAAATGACCCACATTATTTTCACCCAATGTTTATAATACAAAATGTACATTTCGATATAAACTCTTTTCAACTTTAAATTACAGCTCTATTTTAATTGTATAAAAAAAGATCGTTTCTTAATTGGGTTGTAAACTTTTCGCTTAAGATAAAGCGTTCTAATTAAGGGCAAATTTCACGCGTAAAGATCTCACATTGAGAATCATTGTTAAAGTTTACATCAACTATGTTCATTAACGCTAAGTACATCTATCAATTAAACACCTCGATTTTTCATTCTGTAAGCTAACAAATCGTTTCTACATGTTGATCAAATCTTAATTAAAAATGAGTTTAAAACTTTTAAGTAAGGGGTTTGGGAGATAAATATCAAATTATTGACAAAAAGAGGTTTTGAAAGTGTAGTCGTCAAAAAGTCGAGGGTTTACCATTCAAGGGTTAAAAATTCATCTGTCAGGACAATCAACTGGTCGTTTTTTTTCTTGTTGATTTGCAAGTACAATGATATTTCCATTGTAATTTTATGGTTTCTATAGAAATAATTGGCTTCTTTACTGATTGATTTCAGCCTGGAAATTGCGTTTTCAAAATCATGTTGAACCACGGTTAACCCAAAAAATGAGAAATTTAAAACTTTCTTTACGAGGAGAAAAAAGTTTAAGTTTAATAACGGATTTTATAAAGGCTTTTGTTGCTAATAATAAAAGGGAAGAGAAAAAGACAATACGGCTTTTCAGTCAGGTTTCAATTAAAGCCAATTTACTGGTCGAACAATCGTAAAAACGTAGGCCCAAGAGAAGAGTTTCATTGTGGTAAAATTCACTTATGAGTTCACAGCCTCGTATTGTGCACGTTCCTCATTTTTATTTTTCTCTCCCTCTCCATATCGACTAAAAACTCATTCCTCCCTTTTTTTTCCTTTATTTAAGATTTTTTCTAAGTGGTATATTGTATTATTTTAGAAACATTCCTGGGGCTATTTAATAGTTTGATTTTAGTGAATGAACCTTAATTGTAGGCCATTACAAAAATTAGGGTTCAACGCTTCTTGGATGTGTAATTATGAGAGGTTTCATCTGTTAATCATTTGCGGATTTAATATCGGATTTTAAAGTTCGGAGGATTTTAAGGAATTAAAAAAACGTGAATAATGAAGGTTAGCATGACTTTATTTTCTAAACATGTGATTACGGGTTGTGTGCTCTGAAAGGGAGAATAAAGATTTTTCGGGTGCAATTAACCCGATGGAAGCGGGAGCTCGAAATCTGGGTGGTCTTAACTACCATTTACATACCCGTCGAAAAAGAAGATATCGGTTACTGGGAGAGGGAAGTTTACGACCCCTCCGATCATCCCATCCTTTTAGGACGATTCCTAGGGCATCCTTTTAATAGCGTCGGTGTCAAAAGTTTTGAAATGTTGGCCATTTTTATGGCGGCGATGCTGGATAGGAGGGGAAGCTCGAATCTCATTTGCATAATTCTTTCAAAAAGACTGATCTCAGCAGTTTATTTATCAGATCCTCGAAGACCCAAATTAAGAATTCCAATCTAGATCGAATTTCTGAAGATTTACTCGAAATTCCATAAAACTACAAAATAAAACAGCCAAATTACATCGAATAAATTTCACAATGGACGTTCGGATTTTGATAGAGGAAGATAACTTGAATTAAAAACTTAAAATGTTAAAAAGAAGGTGATAAAAAGGCCTCTAGAGTGTAAAAGATGATGTAAATGGGAAGTTGGAAAAAGAGTGAGCCTACAATTCATCAGACGAGCGTGCCCAGTGGGCCAGTCCCGAATTCGTCTTGTTACCGACGGCCACCTACCGTTTCGTAGAACAACTACTACAAAATTTATCACGAAAGGGCGTCCCATGGACTCGGAGAACACGACCGAAAAAAAGGCAAACAAAAAAAAGGGGGCCGTCAGGTTTTAGTGTGTTTGTAATTTGCTTTTTTCCAGAATTATGTGACACGTCGATTTTAACGCTAGAGCCTCTAACATCAATAAAATACCATTTTTTTCTATCTTCCTTTTGAAATCTTTATCCCTACCCGTTTCTTAATTTTAGAATAGACACCGCCTGACATGTTCATCATTGACACAAAATATTTTTTCATATTTAATGACGTGTTTTTATCCATAAATTATAAAATATTAAATAAGATGTTTCAACTTTCACAACTTCTACTTGACAGACCTGAAACCAAAGTTTTAAAATACAATATAAAAGAAAAGTTAATTTTTGAAATTTTGTATTGTATTTAGGGGACCTGCGTGGTATAGTGGATAAGGTGTTACTTATAATGTTTACATTTTAAATCCTCTACATCACGGGGTCCTGCGTTCGATTCCCAGGCTGGGAAGGAATTTTGCTCCTCTAACTCAGCCCCTGGTTTGTTCTGGCTGCTCATTACGAGTTAGCCCATTTCCAAGGCGCCTAGGCAATATGGCGAGAGCCCCAGCCTTGGGCCCAATGTGTTCCCCTAGTAAAAATCGATATCAATTCATTTTCAAGGCATTTTTTGGTCGCAGTCAGATAGTACCCTGAATTTTCGAAAAAATAGTTCATAGGGGATTCCTCCTCCACAACGCATTTTACTTTGTGTCCCGCCTCAATAAAATATATCAGTATATTATTACACCATAAAATATTAGCTAAATGGCTAAAGATTTTTTATTTATTTTAACAGTCTCATATAAAAGGCCAATACCATTAAATGAATAAAATAGAGATGTAATTTTTTTAATTAAATAACATTAAAGGCATCTAACCGCATCCTTTTAACGAGGTTAATATAAAAGAAAGTTTAATCATAAAATAATATAGAAATGACCGACTAACTTTACGAGGTCTCCTAGTTTTATATTTAGAATATTTTAAGTATGTAGTTGTTTTATATGCAAAAATAAAGATGACATTTTTAAATGTGTGGAGGACTGTAAAAAGGATTAACGGACTTAAAAGACAAATTCCTTAAGAGGAAACTGTCTTGTATTTTATACAAGGATTATTGGATTTAAAGGAAAGGGGTTGTTAACTAATCAAGGAGCCTGAAGGTGCTGCTGTGGTCGGCGGTGAACCTCAGGTTGTCCTGTGGGGATAAGAGATAAGCCTTAAAAATTTTCCTTTACTTTGAATTTTAAATTTAGGTCCTCGTAGCGGTGACAAAATTGGAATAAATTCTATCCAGCAGTAGAAAAAAAAAATATTTTCTTCCACTTAAGCTTATTGAAGAGGTCGAGAAGGGAGAATGGTGCATTAGGTATGGAAAATAGCCACGGGGTTGGATGAAATGGGGTGGTGGAGAGTGTTTGTCGTGAATGGTAGAAGCCGGTTTTTTATTTTTTTTCCCCGCCCCACAATGGAAAGTCCTCCTGCCTACCCCGCGACCCGTTGGAATAACAAAAGATCCGATATATTGCCATTATCTCTTTACGTGCCCTGCTTGGCCAAATCTATCGCCATTGTTCCCATTCATTCTCGATATCACTAAACAATTAGCAAGGAATCAAAATATTTTCTTCCCCTTCCAATTCATTACATGATAGAGAAACAGGTTATTTTGAATATAAATGTTCACATGATATTAAAAAAAAACTGCATCTCGTGTGGTTAAATACTAGATCCAGTCCTGAATAAATTGTACTTGTTTATAAATCGCAAAAAATAAGTTTGAGAGCAAAACTTTTTTTATTCGATACAGGAGGCTAGGTTTAGTGTTTACACTCTTGTACGTATAATAAACATTATAAATGTCGTTCATGTTTGTATTGGAAGGTTGTTGAAAATGGAGTTTATCGTGTGGTGTACTCACATTTGCTTTAAAACGAATTGAATAACATTCCTTTTTTCAATTCGTAGTTTACCTATTTTATTCACGATATGCAAATATAGGATGCAAATTGAAGTTTTGACAAAGTTAAATGTTTGTTTTTCACGAAGCAACCCACGTTTAAGTAAGTTTAAACATAATATAGGATGACAAAGGTGTATCACATTTCAGACATTTCGATTTATTAATTCAAATGAACTGTTCTGTTTAATATCGTTGAAATTTGTTTTCTATAACATTTTAACGAAAAACCACAATATCGAATGTTCAAATGAAAAATGATCATATCGTTGAATTCAAAAATTAGAAAAGGAAAAGTTGGTAAATGAAGTTGCAGGAGCACTCCAAGAGCCATATTTTACTTCCCACTTGTATTATCAGTGAAAATTAAAGGGAAGGAAAAAATTTGGCTAGCTTCCGACTGGGCATATGTCATTAACATGGTAATACCTCCCCTAGGGGACTCTCGGCGGAAGCATCCCTTAACAACCCTACGGGACTCATTTCGCTATATCTCCACCCCTTTCCCTACCAAAGCGCTCTCCAAGGACCTTCTATCTATCCTTTTTTTTCCCTCCTCTCTTTCCGCTTTTAATAAAGTGAAAACGTACGATATTTTTAAGCAATCAACTTCAACTCCTCAGAGATGCGATTTTCTTTTTGTTCACAATTATTTCCTTTTAACTCAGGAGACAAAATTAATTTTAAAAAGTGGAACATTTTCATCATATAAAACGAAATTAGAAATAATTAATTTTTTTTTTAATTATTGAAGTCAAGAACCATTTTTTTAATAAAAGGCTGTCAACAAATAAAAAAAAAAAAAAATGAAAATTGTCATAGAAACTAATTATGTTATATTAGGAACCTAATTTGCTCTTATGTTGAAGAATCATAAAATAAACCAAAAAAATAATTGATGAAAATAATATAGGTACAAGCCTGTTTCTATTTCTCTACTTAAAAAAAAAAAAAAAAAATAAAAAAAAATAAAAAAATAAAAAATAATAATAATAATAATAATAAAATTAATAATGTACCTTAAAATCTCTAAATCCTCTTGTTATCTTCAGGGTAGTTGAGTGTGGGTGGTGGGTAGGAGGGAGACTTTAAAGGAAGTTTTCCTGGTGGGTGGTTCCAGACAAATACTTCCTGTTCGAAAATTCAATTAATCCTCGTTGCAATGTTTATGACGTTTGAGTTATTAACTTTCGATTTTTTTACAATCCGTTTTATAAAACCGTTACGAGATCTGAATAAAAATTACGAGATGCAATTATTCTTACATTACAAGTATAACAACTTGGTCATTATAAAAATAATTGACATGATTACTTTATTATACACATTTGTATATCGAGGGTACCTGTAAGGACTAAAAAGTGAAGGTCGACGTTGAAAAAAAAGCCTTTGTGAGAAAATTCCTTTTACGGTTTTTCAAACATTCTGACACAAATCGAACGTCAGTCTGCAATTTTAATTACGTTTTTGAACAGAATAAATAATTAGTCATCAAAAAGAGGCAATTATTGCAATCCGTTGTTATTAACTTATTAGGCTCTCTTTATAATTGTCTTTAGAACCCTTTTGAGGAGAAGTTAACCTTGTCATGAAACCAAAAAAGATTTAATTTGAAATAATTGTTTAATAAAAATAGTTCCAGATTGAAATTCGTTGCATATACTGACTATTAACTTTGACTTAATCTATTGATAGGGAGTAATTAATTTTGAGAAAAATTAATTTGCTTCCTCTTTTCAGCCTTTCGACAAACTTGTTTGTAAACTAACCGTGAAAACGGTTACGGTTTTTAATTTCAGGAGGCTACACCCTTAATATCTTTGTCACGATTCACCTCCCGAATGATTAACGGCGTGATTGATTTGCAGGAGCTTGTGTTTAATTAATATTTTTGACGTGTCTATAAGTTTCGAGAAGTCTTCGATGGGTAAAAAAATGTTTTATGAACGTGAAACACTTGTTGAATCGCAGTTCTTGGGTCTGGGAGGCCTCGAGGGACTTTTTAGAGTAAGAGCCTCAGAAGCGTGATCAAACAAGATATTACCTTACGACATTAAAGGGGACTCCATTGAAAAAGCCCCCCCGACAAAATTATACACCCAGAAGTGATTTTTTTTCCCCCCTCCTTCCCGGGAGCGCCCCTTCACCTGAACAGAGGCATCGTAAAAACACGGTAGGGATGCAGTGATTGTAAAGGGGACTTCGTGAGGGACGGGAGGGTAGGCTAATGACTACAGAGGGCCCCACCGTTCATTACTGTCGAGTCAACAGAGTTGTCCAAATGAGGAACATGCATATTCAACTTGCGCGCCCTGTCAGCCCTTAATCAAATTTAGACTAAGGCTCCGAGTTTTCCTAGTTAAATAAAATACCTAAAAGGCCCTACACCCAATTCAGAAAATAGTAAATTTCTGTATATTTTAACTGATATTCCTAAATAATGAATATATGAATGATGATGAAAATATGAATAATGATATACCGAAATATGAATAAAGTAAAACAATAGCCTACTTTCCTACGGAAATCCGCTAAAAAAAAAAAATTACAAATTTGCACTTTTTCGGACACTAGGGGCCCTTTTTAACTCGATTTTCGGACATTAGGGGCTCTTTTTACTTAGATTTTTGGACACAGGGGAAATTATTAACTCGAATTTTGTACATTAGGGGCTCTTTTTAAGTCGAATTTTGGGCATAGGGGCCCTTTTTACCTCGATTTTTGGACATTAGGTTCTCTTTTGACTAGATTTATACCTTTACGATTTCAAAAGCCCTTTTTAGCTTAATATTTGATCCTTTTTAGATACAAGGGGCACCTTTTACCACGATTTTTAGACATTAGGGGCTCTTCTAACTGAATTTAGTTCCATTACGACAAAAAAAAGGGCCATTTTTAGTTTGGTTTTTGGTCTTTTTTGGAACATAAAAGGCTCTTTTTTAATCATTTTGAGACTTATCCCAGGGGACAGGGACGGTAAATTTTACCTTTTCGACCCTGTTTACAATAGTTTAACCACAGGTTGCACTATGGCAAATTCAAGTGAAGCTCGAAACCAAAAGAGCTACTCGAAGTTTTAGCGAATTTCCGGAGAAAAGCAGGCTATTGGGTTCGTCCACACGGAGGCTTTCGGCTTTTTAAACTCTTTATTGGTTATAGTTATAGACTTTTCTGTCATATAACTTTACTGAAGAGTGAAAAGATTTTTTAATGCACTCAATTCCTAAGCCCTTTTTTATTACCTGTTATAAATTTTTGTTGTTTTTTGTCAATTAAAGTAGGTAAGGATTTTGAGGATGATTAAAAAAATTTCCCACCCTTTCTAAAATTACCCTAAATAAAAAAACTACCCCAACCCACTTCAACATACACGAAGGTGGGTTGAAAGATTTAAAAAAGCTAACATGGTAGTGACGGAACTTAGAAGCGAAATCCCCACGCCCGCTATCCAGCTGTTGTTATGGCAATAGGTTCGAACGATTTATAAGAATGGGAAGGGGAGAAAAAAAAAAGGAAAGAAGAAAAGAACAGAGGCGAAGGGGGAAAAAAGACGATGGTAAACCTCACGTCTGACCCAACACACCCCAGCAGGTGTCAGTGTTTTATCACGTAGTTTTGGTTTACCAATCACGACATACAATCATCGGTTTCCTCCCGATTCAAGATTTAAAGCATTTTTAAGACGATCTGTTTAAGATAAAAAAAACCTCATTGACCACATTGCCTTAAACTGTTTACCTTTGATAATCGCAGTATTTGGTTAAAGGTTAAACCAGAACTGAGGATTGAACGAAATTTCGAAGCAGGAAAATTTCTAGTAGGCACACAATGATGCAGAGAACGTAGACTTCTAAGTTGATAACCAGTGATAAGGAAGAAACCTACCACTGAGTTCTAAACAATAGTGGTTTTACATAAGAGGTTTCGGAGTATAGGTGAATTGTCTTATTTTGAAAATAAATTGTCAATCGACACCTAAAATCAATGTTTCTACAACCTTTGAGTAACGAGGGAGTAATAAGAAATAACGATCCCATTAGTGATGTTTTGTTGGCACAATGTAAAACGAGAAACGAAACGATAAAAGATGTCTGCGGAGGGGGATCCAGTGCTGTTGAATCATTCAAAACTGGATTTTCAAAGCGTTGTTCACTTTAACGAACTGCTTAAATTCTTGCTTCGCCGGAAGTAAATGTTTAATTCCGACATTAAATTTTTTTCTAAAGTATATCCACCTTGTTAATTATAATAACTAGTAATTTCGTACCTGTGTAAATTGGCGGAGAAATTAAAGATCTTGGGCTAAAAGAAGGAAAAACAAACAAAACAAAATAATACGAGCTGTTTTATCACGCGAAAAATTTTCTATTTTTTGACGGCGACACGAGTTTGATGTGACCTTCGTAACGAATAATTAGTTCGGCGCCTGATTAATTGCCGCGTTTCCGTTCTTTTGAAAAATTCTTTTCCTCGAAACTCGTGAAAAAGCCAACTTTCCTGGTATGAGTAAGTGAAGTGCATAAAACCAGAGTTATAAAAAAAGATTTCTGGATGCTCTCTTTATCATTGGTCAACAGTCAGGAAAAAGCTGAGGTTTCTGAGAACCTCTTATAAAACTGGAAAAAAATTCAGTGGGGAAAAAAATGGCCAAAATGTATACCAGGCAATACACTGTAGGTTAAAGAAGGTTATAACTTCAAGTCTCAAATTTATCGAACTTTTCATTGTTTCTGCATAACATGGCCGAATTCGTTATTCGTTGTCTTATTTTGGTAGCATTCATAGAAAAAAGAGTTTTTCCATCTTTGAGTTGGCTGTCATCTGATTTTTGAAAATTTTTCATTTTTGAGTTGGATTTCCTTTGACAATGTTTTAATGACATTTTTAGCACTTCTACACGAGATAATTGAAAAGGGCCTAATTTCACGTATGTAGATTGTTGATCGCCAATTTCAAGGAGAGGATCGAACTTAACAATCCAATTACGATCGGAATGCGTAACTTTACTACTCGCATGAGTGAAAACAACCCCTTTACACGTGTTCGTGGCTCCCATTTTATTGAAAAACTTTTATAAAATAGAACTTTTCCTCGTTTTTTTAGCTGATTTTATTTTCATTTTCTTTTCAACGTTTTCAATCGTAATTGGAAAAAAAAAGTCCAATTTTTTTTCCTGATATCGTTTGATTTTTCTATTTTATTTAGCAATTTCTTATCTAATGTCGCTCATAAAGAGTTTATTATTAAAAGAAAACTATACCTAGGTAAGGTTTTTTTTTGTCTTTAACTTTTATTAACTTTAGTACGGTTTTGATACTAAAGGATCAAAGAGAAAGCGCCCTCCTTTTTTGTTAACATAGATCTTGGTAAATTAAGTTAATCAAGACTTCCATCCCTCTTTTTTTTTGCTCTTTAGTGTTTTCAACATCAAACAGGGTTTTTGAAGAATTTCCAACGATTTTATTGAATATACTATTAATGTTTTTCAAAAATAAATAAAAAATTGTTTGTTAAACAATATAATGCAAATAAACTAATTTTTTGCGGGTGAGAATTTTTTTAAAGCGGATTTTGATTTCAAGATCTGATTTCAATGGCGTTTTAATTGAGCGAGGCAACAACCGGATTGTGGTGGACGCAATTGCGGTTATCGGAGTTGTGCACACAGTTGTCAGCCGGCGAAAAAAAAGGACGAAAAAACTCTCTACTGGTTTTCCGGTCGCCTGCAACCTCCGCTACGCAAATACAAAAAAAGAACCTAATGGTAGATGCCTCATGCCTGCCTAGCTTGTCAGGAAATTTACAAACGACGTCCCTTAAAAAACGTCGATACAAGCAGACTTTACGTGGAGAGAGAGAAAAAAAAGGAGTAAGGTCGATTGTTTTTCCTTTTTTACAAAAAACTGAAGGTATAAAAAACTTGATTATATAACGGTTACAGAACTTAAGACAATGTAGGGCCGAAAAAGAGATTTAATTACTTGACTCGAGAGGTTACTGAGGGTTAAAATGTTGGACGGTGTTTTCGAGGACGGGACGAGGGGGCAGGTGGCTCTTAGGACCGGTTTACCGATAGACACCTGCTTTCAGGTACACTCAGCTTCGAAAACTAGTTCAATCTCGGCTTTGGCCCCGCGGCCTTCCCCACCACCCGGGCACCGGGAGTTCATCCAGTATCAAATATTCAAATTGAGTCCCTAATATCGGCATAGGTAATTTTCAGAGAGGCTCCTGCGAATAAACCCAACCTCATTTATCTACATTGAATATCTTAACACATTCGGTATAATTATGTGGATTTTTTAAAAAGCTAATCGTCCACAAAAATAATTTTTAACGCCATTTACTATGTATTGTCCCTATTAGTTTGGAAGATTTTAGGCTTCGGTGGAAGAGAAACTAATGAAACTGGAGGGGGCCAGGCGGAAAAAACATGAAAGTGACCAAAAAGTGATTTCAAGAAAAATGAAAAACAACGTTTGATTTCTATTAATCCTTCTATAGTCATTTTATTGAATTCTTCTTTATTTACTTTTATATTGATTTATTCGCTGTGAAATTTTTAATAATTTAAAAAACCTATAGGTGCTATGGGTTTTTATTATCGAAAGTATCAGTTAAAAAAATTATCATACGAAAGCCACAATTCAAACCGCGAAAAGGAAGAAAAAAAAGTTTCCTGGCAAAGGAGAAAAAAAGCGAGAATTTTTCGAGAGGTCAATAATCAAACACCTGTTATTTCTCTCTTCCGATCCACCTTCTCTGCGTGTTGAAGATTTTTACGAACAGGAGTAATGACGAGTTGAATCCGGTCTAAACGGTTCTCTCCGGGGTTAAATTATACCCAATTATGCCGTTCGACACCTGCACCTTCATGAGTGAAAAATAGAAAAAAATAACAAAATCCATCCAGACTTTTAAAGGATTTAAAATAACAATAAAATGAGAATAGACTATGGACATGAAGGTTTTCGGATCATTCTCACAAAAACACAAGGCCTCTTGCCTTAGCTTCTGAATCCACTCTAAAAAAAACAAAAAATTTAGTACCCAAAACGTGGAAGCATTTTTCTATGGGGCCCTTTTTAGATTGATTTTTGATCATTTTTTGGACACTAGTGGCCCTTTGAACCGGATACTATTCTTTTTCAACAAATATGCACTTTTAGCTTGAATTATGATCCTTTTTGGACACTAGGGACCCTCTTGATTTAGTTCCTTGACGACCAAAATAAGCTTTTAGGTTAATTTTTTAGCCTTTTCCGACACGAGGGGCTGTTTTAACTAGATTTTGTTCCTTTGCTATGAAAAAGGCCCTTTTTTAAATTGAATTTTGTCCCTTTTTGGGCACTAGCGACCATCTTAAGTAGATTTCGTTCTTTAAGTACAGAAAGAACCTCTTTTAGCTTGATTTTTGATCGTTTCTAGCTTGATTTTGACTCTTTTTGGGGCTCAGGGGCCATCTTAACTTGATTTTGTTCTTTACAGACAAAAAGGCCTATTTGGGCTTGATTTTTGACTCTTTTTGGAGCTTAGGGTTGATTTTAGATCCTTGTGGTACACAAGGGGCCCTTTAAATCTAGATTTCATTAATGTGCAACAAAATAGCCTTTTTAAATTTTTAGTAAGATGGGGGTTTTATTTTATGAAATTCCACTCTTTTAAGTTCCAAGTTTTAATAACGTTATTTTTTTTGAAAATTAATAAAATAGGAATAATTTAAGAAAAAAATTCCTTCCCGTTCTTCCTAGAAAAATAATAAACTCGATTCCAAAGCAAGTTCATTCACCAGAAGGAAAAAATGGCCGGTTTTCAAGAAGAATGTCGCGTTCCTAGGGAAGCTGCTATTATCTACAAACATGCCGAGGGTGTTATTTCGCCCTGCTTGCATATTCCGGAATTAAAAAATAATTTCTTCAGTCTTGGGGCGTTCTATATCTAATTAGAAGGCCTCTCGCGCCTCTAATTACGCGATCGCTCATAAAAATTTAGCGCCCATAAAATTATCCAGCTATAAAATAGATGTTTAAATTAATAGGCTATTGTCGGCTATGAAAAAAAATTTACTATCTTGGATAGTATCCTACTTAAAATAAAACATGGAAATAAATGATGTCGTTATTTGAATAGGACTGGTCCCCTATCTTTTTCTTGAAACAAAGGACTTTTTAGATAAAGAAAAATTGACTTGTCGAATCAATGTTCTTTCTTGTTTCTCGAATGACATGAGGGGCAATAAAAGATTTTTAAGATTGGAGTGGACATTAGACGGTTCCATGATGAGAAAATTGAGATTGGATGGGTTGATAATAGTTTGGGGTGGGGGGGACTCTGGCCCCGGCGGCACCGGTGATGGGGTCCGCGAGGATAAGAGGTGGGTAATAATTATTAGAAAGTGGATGAAGCAGTTAACCAAGAATTCAAAGAAAGGGAGTGCTAAGGAAGTTCTTATAAAGAAGCCTTTTTTCCGATCCCATGCGGTTTTTCATTGCCTACACATAAGCTTCATTTTGCTCTTCTACTTGCAATCCAAGAGAAATTAGGGTCGGAAATCGCAAAAGGTGCAATATTTAATTGATTTCATCTTGTTTAGGACCACAGGGGTATTCTAAATCCAAGTTTACGTGACCCCCCCCCCTCCTGCGCTTCTTCCGCCATTTTGAAAAACTGACCAAATTTTGGCACTTTTTTCAGTTTTTGATCTCTAGCGCAAAAACAATGCATTTTAGCGACTTAACCACGAAGTAAAAAAAGGAAGATTATTAAATTCTGCGTCTACTGAGCTTTTAAAAGCCACAAACGGTTCAGCCGTTCAGGAGATATCGATGTTCAAATATGATGTCATGACATCATCAAATATGACGAATGAATATGGAGTTAGACCTAATGGTTCTAAACAATACAAAATCAAAAAAACTACTAGCGCACCTTTTGCAATATGGGGGAGCCTTTTTTCACCTAATTCTCTTGGACTATTGAAAATGTGAACGGAAATAGAATTTTTTGGCCCATGAAACTGTTTTTCAAGTTTCGTCTGAAATATTAAACAAAAAAAGACAGAAAAAAACGCTGATACCTAAATAATAATGTTTTGGAAGAAAACTTTTTTTTTATTGTTAGGCGGCCACGTCTCGGCCAAACAAAAGACATAAATTATTTCCTGAAAAGCCCATAACACAATTGGCACTCGTGGCCGTCGAGAGACTGCCTCAGGAAATGGCAGGAGGGGGTTGGGGGCCGGAAAAAAGAAGGAAAACTGCGTTACTTGCACTATGAGAAACACGTGTTACTCGGTTGGCTGGTGGCGGGAATTGAAAAGTTACCACCGCCGGACAAATTGTGTTGTTTTTTCCCCAGTCTGGATTTAACCCCCCTCAAGAACAAATTGTCACGCTTTCGAAAGTCTCATGAGAGAACGGAATTCAACGTAAAAATAAACTTTTGGTTCGATAATTACTTCTCGGATAATATATGGGAGCTTAACAACTGTTGAGTTGGAGACACTTGATAATATATCGCTCCTGTCATTCATTTATCATCTTAATAATTCAACCAGAGAAATTTCGCTTCTTGAAACGTTTTGTCGTTTTATGGCCACAGACTTCTTTATCCCCCTACATTAAAGCTATAATCATAAACAAAATTAGCCCCTATGACGACTCTAATATTTTCCAAACTACAGGTGGCGCATGATATTTCATAATTAAAAGACGGATTTTTCAAGTTATTTGTATTCTTCCAGTTTCCTTAACGTCAAGCGTATGCGGGTGCCGTTCAAGTGAGGTTAAAAACTGGAAGTAATAAATTGAGAGATTTCTAAGAATGTGGAGTTTTATATTGTTTGTTTTTCGTAATGTTCGCCCTATAAGATGCCTATCATGAACATTCAAAGACATTTTGCTTGTCGATAGCGATCAGCGACAAATCCTAATATGGAAATGTTTCTCCAATGTCAGTTTCCGGCAAACGTAATTTTCTCTTGTTATAAAATGCCTGGAAGCTCTTATCCAAATGATATATTTTTTTGCAATTGGTATTCTCAAAATTTGAACATAGACGTGTTTTATGGGAGGGGGGATCTACTTATAAAATTCTGTTCTGGGCGGAATATTTTTCCGGAATTTCACTCCAAAAACTTGCTACTATAAAAAGAGCGAAATATGTCAGAATTTCATTTTGCAGGTCAGTTTCAGCAGAAGGGAAGATACCCTTTGAATATCATATGACTGTGTGGTAAAATGAGAAATATTTCAAAAATCCGTTCTTCAGAAAGTTCAACTTTGACCATCGATTTCGTCTGAATGACACAACCAATATTGACTTTAGAAAGCTAATTAGAAGCATAATTTTATATTATTTCAATTTGTACTAAGTGGTCAAATCGCTAAAACCAATAGTTTTTGAGCTAGATGTCGAAAACTGAAAAAAAGGACCTCATTGTGACTGCTTTCTCTAAATGGCTAACAACGCACAAGAAGGAGGGATGACTCAAACTTTGATTTAGAACTACCTAATGATCCTGATAAAATCGAATTTTTGCATTGGCAATTGACACTTGAGGAAGCCATACCATTTAGATAATTAATAATTATAAATGCTTGAGTGTTTATAATTTTGCAATATACAATATAACAATTTATAGGTATGGTGAAATAATCGCATATATAACTCATTAGGTTGGTATAAATCACCTAATCCTATCATTAAGCTCGTGTATGAATGGGATTTACCACGAAGTCGTACAATTCCCTTATTCCCTTTCTCTGATGTAGAAAATTAACACGTTATATTATTATAGGGGCGAATTTTGGTGAGGGGGAAAGGGGGCGCCACCTGTTACTGCAGTCTCTCCTGGTCTAGGATTATGGGATGGATGGACTAACCCAAGATTCAATTATCCAACGCTATTAATACCTGAGGGAACTGCGGGGATTTCACAAGCAGACGATAATAAATTTAATTAGCCCTACGTTAATACCTTTTGGGAATTATGTCGTAATTGTTAAATTTTAATCTTATTTTTGGACGAATTCTCATCTTTTCTCGTTTCGACATACAGTTGTCACACGTTTTCTGAAACGAGATGGTAACAATAGGTGAGACGTGTTCTTCCAAATGAGAAACCCAAATAAATGAAACGGACAATAGAGATACGCAGAGGTATGCTCCGAATTGAGCACGTATCACTCAGAACGGGGCGCGTTATTAATAACAATCTCATGCCCCGGGAGACGTTTCAGCCCTCAGACAGATATCTATTGGTTTATCTCTCCAATTCACGAGGTGAAACATCACGTATAATTTCAACTTGGACGTTAAAAGTTGGTTTTTTAACTTACCTACAAAAACAAAAGAATATTTTAGCTTATATAGACCTATATAGGTTTCCACATCCAAACATAGGTGGCCTCCACATCCTTCCATATGTGGAATCCACATCCATGTATAGGTGGCCTCCACATCCATTAGGTGGCATCCTCATACATCCATAGGTGGCTCCACATCCATCCATAGGTGGCCTCCACATCCATCCATAGGTGGCCTCCTCAAACATCCATAGGTGGCCTCCTCATACATCCATAGGTGGCCTCCACACCCATCCATAGATGGCCTCCACATCCATCCATAGGTGGCCTCCTCATACATCCATAGGTGGCCTCCTCATACATCCATAGGTGGACTCCTCATACATCCATTGGTGGCCTCCTCATACATGTGGGTATTAACCATTCCCGTCGTGTGACGTCACCGCTTGGCGTGGTGAAGTGGAGTGAGTGCGGGCGAGGGTAGGCTAGGCGGGTTTTGTCAGTGTGAGTCCGGAAGGTTCGATGTGATGTGAAAACGAGGAAGTACGATGTAAATTGTGAAAGAAAGAAGTACGTGGTGATTTGTAACGATAAAAAGTTGTGAATATTAAAAAAGACAGTGACGAGAGACCATTCTATTTTATTTCTCACCCCAAACCCACATACATCCATAGGTGGCCTCCTCATACATCCATTAGGTGGCCTCCTCATACACCCATAGGTATCCTCCACGTCATACATCCATAGGTGGCCTCCTCATACATCCATAGGTGGCCTCCACATAATCTATAGGTGGGATAGAAAAAATTAGAGGGTTTTGGTCACTTATTGAGCCACACTGGGATTACTCATACAGACTCATATTCCTTCCTCTAGAGAAACAAAACTCGAATACCAGAGCAAAACTTTATTTCCATTGGACTTTTATTGGAATATAAAAAGTCGATTATCCTATTGTCTCATTAAACCTCTTTTCCAACAATAGTTACACTTTTAACTAGACCCCGATAACCACAGGCTTGAGGAAAGAGGTTTTTAACAAGACGAACAATAGTTTTAAGTCCTTGGCATTTGAAATCAACTGATTCAAGTATTCTCCACTCCAGGTAAAAGGATTTATTGTTTTATTTCATGATCGTTTAGTTTTAATTGGATGTGACATATCTAGTTTATCGGAGCAGGGGGGCAATGCGATGAAAGTAAGGTGAACTTTATGAGGACATACTAGAATTAATGACCCATGTTTGTTATTACTTCTCTTATGGGCCCTTTAACCTCGAATGTTTATACCGAGCGGACATAACTTCCGCTTGAGATTACTTTACTATATTGCACAATATTGTATAAAATGTTAATAATGTTTGGGTGTTTTAAAAATGATTGAAAGTTTAGGTTGAGGTTAAAGAGCTTAATGGTAACTCGAGTGGTTTTTAAGAAGGCTAATGTTCGGCCGTGAAGGTTGGCCCACCCAGATAACTATTGTTTCAACTACGGAGCCTACCACATTGTTCATGATTCAATCATCAAAGGAGAACAAATGACAAAAACTCGACTACTTTTTCATTCGTCTTTTTTAAGTCTCATAGCAACGGAGTCATTAGAGAAAATGGATTCCTTTCATAGTCGCCCGCGAGAGGTTGTCGAAAAGGATTTAATTGAGGTTTTATCTTTTTCGGGGATTACATCATTAAGAAATCATACCGTTCTGATGACTTGACTCAGTAAATGTTTCGGAAGATTGTTCTTCTTCAATAGGATGAAAGAAGGATTGTTCTTTCAATGATCTCTTTTTATCTTTTTACCCTCCATTTATTTACTGTTAATTTCAATTCAAAAGAATTAAACGTTTTTTATATTATTAAAAAAAAAATCATTTTTATAACGCTTTGGCTTTGAGTTCTTTTTATGTCGTCGTTTCAACTTGTAGACATGGGACTTCAAAAAGGCCTTTTGTCTGAATTAGGTAAAGTTCGGGGGAGTGAGGCCATAGCGACGAGGGCGGCGGCGGTTGATGGATGGTTATGCTCAAGACAGCCAATCAGTTTGAAATCTGTCTCAAGCAGGCCACACAGTTGCCAACGTCTTACGTCGGCGACATGTTCGTTCGAAACCTCCCCTTGACTCTTTAGCTTAGGCCTAACGAGGTGCTAATCTCGAATTCGCATCAAACCCTTGGTCTTCTTTCCTTTTTTCCACTCCCTCTCCGCAAAATCGGAAAAGTTTTAAGGGACGTCGGAAAAGAGGGGAACTTTTCAAATTCATTTGTTGCTCCTCATAAACTTCCTCAAGTTAAATTGAAGATCCCTTTTTTTTCTCACTATCATGACCTAATTACACCACAAGATAAGAAATAACTTTTCCCTTCTTTTTTCGATGCAACCTACATATTTTCAGCCTCTCACAAAGGGTAAAATTTACGAAAAGCCTACTCGTTCCTAAAACGAGTTTCAGCTCGCAAAAAATCGGAAAAACTTCCATTTTTGTAAACTAAACGTTTCCTTTCTCGTTGAGTAGATCTACCAGTATCGTATTACGAGAACGGGAAGAAGTTTACTCGTCACCGTGTAGACCGAAAGCGGGTGGCTAAAACTTTCTAAAAATTGTATTAAAATAAGTATGTAATTTTGAACCTTTTAAGCTATATGTTACTTATCTATATAGACATCTGTGACTCCACAGCTATTTATAATTTAAAAAAATCAAAATAATAAAAACACCCTACAATGCCTTTAGGGGGTTATGAATATAATTAACCTTATAAATTCTCACTAAGTTTTCTTTATAATGCTTAATTCCATCGCTTCATTTTGTTCCTTTTTAATATCCGAGCCCCTTTTAAAGTGATGGAAGAAAGAGGCAGCATATCTGAGCCCCATCTCGGAGGATTTTGCCGTCTTATCTCTTTCCCTCCGGGGATTATGTTATTGCTACTTCAATACAACCCCTTTTTCACCCTCGGGTTCAGTTATTTTATATTAAATCTTCATTAAGATCGGCGTTTATCGATTTAAGGATTGAGTATTTGGATAGAATGAAGTAGTTTCGATGATTATTTTGATAAAAAGGCCCTTTTAGAACTCAATTTGAGATGTAACGGTCGAAAGAGCCAGGGATAGGATTAGGAATGTAAATCGAAACTCTCTAATGGTTACTCCGGTCTAACCTCCTCCCCGTCCACTTGTTTGTTTTACCAAATGGTGAAACACATTTGAGAAAATTCGTTTCCTAAACCGCTTTTCCTTTCCACTCCCCCGCATCGGTAAGAATCTAAAGTCAGTTTGAGTCAAACTCTCGAGAGCGGTTGCCCGCACTCTGCGGTTTACCCGAAAAGGGCCGCAGTTGTTTTAGCTGTTGTTCTACACCCGAGCGGACCTCCTCACCCCACTTGAGAATGGAATTACGCATCCCTAGAAGGACGGAGGATCCGCTTATTAATGGCTTTATACTCTGACACAATACCCTTGGCATACTTGCTAAACAAAGGGGGATTCCTTTCAGAACATCGAGGTAATACAACTATTCGATGACATGAGAGCCCTCCAACATTTCCAAACTTCAACAAAATCGATTAACGAATTCAACTGTCAATTTTCGTTTCATCACGAATAGGTAGCCATAAACGTGCCCTCCCGTTTACCAGAGGCCACTATATAATAAGAGAACCAAAAACATGGGATAGATCCCTTTAGATTATCCCTAATGAGTTGGCTCTGCTCAATAACCGAACTTTGTAATGAAAGGCTTCCCACCGCCACAACAAATTATTTTCGGATTGCCCTCTTACGCGGGCAGAGGCACTACCATAGACTACGAACATCAATTTCATACACTAATGTTTTATCTCTCGACTTTACAGTCGAATCATTATCCTATATTGTTTTCAGTGTTCAGGCCTTAAACGCGCCGATTACAGGACGGTATTTAACATTATTACACACCCCTTAAACACTTTAAACGTACAAAAATAGCTCCAACTTGATCGACCGGAAATTAAGCTTGATTAAAACAAAATTGTACGACTTCCAGAAAAGAAAAAAAAGTGCTTCTAGCTTTCTTGTATAGCTCCTTTTTTATTACTTTCTCAAAAGATATTAGTTATTGACATGGTGCTAACTAACTAAGTTGGTGGGGGTGAAGGAGTAGAGGCAGGGGAGGTGATGGGAGATTGGTGGGAGATGGGAGGTGGTTGGTGCCTTGGGTGTTAGATGGTGAGGGTAGGGGAAGTGATGGGAGATTGGAGGTGGCTGGTGCCTTGGATGTTAGGTGGTGAGGGTAGATTGGGAGATTGGCTGGAGATGGGAGGTGGTTGGAGCCTCGGAGGTTAAGAGATTTGGTTGTGGAGAGCTCTTTAGAGCCATGAATTTTTGCAGAATGTTGGAGTTATTGGATTCCTCCTCCATATACCACATTTTATTTTATTTTTACTTCCATAACGACCCCGTATATAGTAAAAAGTGGGAAATGACACAGCTTAGAGGCGAGATGGAGGTTAAATTCAGATTTATTTCCGATAGGAGTGACTCCGTGATGGATTCACGAGTTCACTCAATGTTTCATCTCGCTTTCCCGACCCCTTATTTTCGACCATCTACCATTTTCCACTCATATTTTTAAAACTTCTACCACATAAATTTTCCAAGCAGAAATTTTTTTTACCCAGAAGTTTTTTTTTCCTTCTAAAGGAATGCAAAACAAAAGCGTGTTATTATCTCGAATGTGCATAATGCGATTGCAGAGAATGTAGGGTTGGTGCAATTTCTTCTATCTCTAGTAGGTGGTCTAGAAGCGCAATAACATTCTAATCCAGGTCTGCGGGAAAAGCTAGTAATTTAATTAGTTTGATAATCTCAGCAAAGCCCAACCGCGCTTATTTCCATCCCAATTGAACTGGGTGGGCTCACATTGAATCTACACATTGATTTATACGGAAATATTTTTTAAAATTAAAAAACTTAAAAAAACAGAACTCCCAATTTTTTTCCCCAACTGACCCTTTGAATAATGACATCATCGCAAATGTCTAGATCTCAACAAATGGTCTCACTTCGTAAATAGAGTTAGGAACAAATGGATGGGAAACTTGAAAACAATAAATCTGCAACATCCCCTATCGTGAGCGAAGATTAACACCCACGTGGAAATTTCGCCCTAAAAATCGTATTTATTCTCCGCCTAAACTGGATAAAAAGTCCTAATTTGGAATTTCAACCTCAAAAGAAGGAATTGATATAAAAATATTGTTTGCAAAGGGTCAATAAAAATCTGAAAAACATTAGATTGCTAAAAGTGTCTGAGGGGCGATAGGAATTTCCCCTTTGAAACACAAAAAAGGCCAATATGAAACAAATCAGCAAGGACCTAAAGGACAAAAACATCCCCATTACGTATCGACAATGAGGCTTCCCCCCATCTACCTATCATTCTTTTCGAAATAAAATATAAAGGTTGTTTTCTGAATGCAAATGATTCCTTTCCAGGATTGTTTAAAAAAATATCTTTATTTGCCTCTTGAAGAAAGGAAAATCTCGTTTCAGGACGCTTTGATTTTCTTTTTCCATTTGTCCTTAATTTTTTCTTCTTTTCTCTCTATTTTTCACTTCAGGGGATTTTTTTTCCTTTCTGGATTATTAATACTATAGCTTCATTATTAAATTTTTTTTTACATTTTATACAGGGTATGCCAGCTAGAGTGTTGGTAACTACTCTATAGCAAACCTTTCGCAAAAATGGTTTCGCTATCTTAAATTAAGCAAATTTTCCATTTAAGTTAACTCATAAAAATTGAATAGCGAAATTTTATTTTTTTGTTATCAGTTCGAATTAAAGTGTCTTAAACCGAGTTAATTGTTAGGAATTTTAATGGAAGGTTGAAAAGAGGATTATCCCAAGGGGGGACCGAACCTATTAGGATCAGGTCATGTGTGGGAGAACGGGGAAACGAGTCTTGCGGGTCGAGGGGAAATAATTGTTACACAAAACTGCCCAGTTTGAATATAATGCGGGTACTCTGATGTTTACGAGTGCACCCGATGGACTCCGGACGGGGTTTTTATAGGCGTAGAACCTGATGATTGAAACATCGAGAATCCTGGCCGTTTTCCTTCTCGAGTAATTAAACCCTTTATGGCATTTTTAGTTTTCTCTTTTAAAGTAATTGTCGAGATAAAATTATAAATTTTATTTCCACTATTTTTACTGTTGTTCCTTCCAGTCGGTAAAGCCTAGGTAACTACAATAAAAACAGGCCACACGCAAAATGGGAGGAAAATCGCATTTTAACGTCCAATAAAGCGGTAAAGCATAATATTCTTCCTCACATCGATTCGGTTTACTGTTTGATTTTTAGGTCCAGATATTGGTAATCTTATTTGATCCTCCCCTTTAATTAAGACGTCCTTTATAATGGTCGAAAATATTTTTCAAATCATGGATCGTTAAACTTAAATTGCTAAGGGAGTAGGGCTCTTTTGTCTAAAGGGGGAGTCATATTGCGTCAATTGCGTGCCATATGTGGTATTTTTATGAGTCTACCATATGTGAGTTACACGATATCGTGTTTTTTTAAGGTCCAAAAACAAAAAGTAATGAGACTTACATCTGATACGCATCAGGCAACCCTTCAGTGTTTAATTCATGGAAACCATTTTTCTCATCTTGAAGTATCTTATTCGATCACCACGAAAAATGAATTTTTTTCAAATGATATAAAAACTCTGAATTGAAAAAAACGACGATGCAAAAAAGTCGGAAAGTTCTTATCGTTTAGAAAATTAATATGCTAAAAAGATCGTCCTAACAAAGGTCCCATTAATCTTGTTTTTGAGCGCATTCTAATTTATTGCACTTGATCTGATTAAAATTGATGAGGACCTTTGATATTGTCATTATGCAGGGGCACAATAAAAGAAAAGACAAAAAATGAGATAAAGAACGAAAAAAAATTTAGACGTCTGCCAGATTTCTCGGTGATAACGTTAACAAGACTTGACGCCAATTATAAACCAGCCCCAGGTCAACCCTCAGGTTAAACATCTTTTGAAACAAACATCATTTTCACTAGCATTGAACTGGCGTTCAAAAAGGAATCGTTAGGCTTTCGACCAAAATTTTCCTCAATTGGCAATATAAAGACGAAATCGTCAAATTTACCGTTTTCCTAGTTTCGCTACTCGTTTTTCTAAACTGGTCGAAGTGTTTTCTGGGGTTTATGAGCCCCTTTTTTTCCTTAAATGGAGGACGAAGCGATTTATTACTTTTCATGCTTGTTAGACCAAAACGTTTTCCCTAAAATACTTTTTTTTTTCCATTAAAAACTTTTATCGCTGAATATTTATTCAATCGTAAATTTGTTCAGTTGTCGTTAAAAATCACTGTTTTTAGGTACAAAATAAAACTTAATCCTTTCTTTATCATTAATTTATTAAGCAACATAAAACAGAAGGTTGTTTATTTTTAAAAAGGTAAGTGTGTCTGAGGTGAATTAAATTTAATTCTATTACAATTTATGTTAGTGAGTGTAATGAAATAAGTTCCTCACTTATCAAGATAACGCGTGAAAAAGTGGCCATAAAATCGTTAGAACGGGAGAATTGGAAAAAAAATTTATAAATTATTAGCGATTTATTGATATTTCGTTCTTTTTATGTGCCGAAAATAAAAAGAAGCTGAGATTGGGAGTGGTTAAGGGGTAAATGGAAAATTCCTATAGGGGTTCATGCATATTGGAAAATTCCTTGTGCCCTCCCTTATTCAACCACTCTGGAATAACTTTAGAATGTTGATGTTCCCTACATGGTAGCCCTTTTTCTCCTAAAGTTTCGTATTAATTTTCAAAATTCATTTTATAAGTAAAAAGTTTAGTGAAAAAAGAAACTTTTAATAGGATTTGAGATTTAAAATTTTGTTGGGAGTTTTTAAGGGTAAACGACGTATATAGTTGCACGGTTAGAAATTTCACCCTCGGTTCTCCGTTGGGGCTCAGTTATTAAGGAGCAGAGGCTAATTGCAAAGGGAGATACAAGTTTACCCTTAGGTAAACCCCTAACACTATACACCACTCGGAATTAACTTTGTGTTTATAAATAACGCGCGGAGGAGTTCGTCGAGATCGATTACCCCTTGTTTCTAATGCTCGTAACATTTCGTAACGGGAAACGAGGAAGGCATTAACATAAACTAGTTTGTCGTGGAATGACAAACAAAGTTTAACAATTCTCTTAGTCGGTCTCCCATTCTCGAATTACCGGTGTATCCCCCAGCCCTTCCATATTCGCGAAATAACGTCTGTTTAAGAAACAATCAAATTATCCGAGCCAAAAATATAACTTGAGCTATATCAACGTGGGCGGAACTTTTCCTAAATTTATCTCCTTTTTCGTCAATTCTGCCTAAAAAACAAAATGCATGCAGCAAAAAAATATGAAGTTGGAGATGTAAAAAATTAAGCCTTAATAGAGCTTTGTGAGGGAAGGAAAAAAGTAATAAATAAATAAAGAGCTTTACAAACTAGGAAACCTTGACTTGAAGATACAAAATTGCGAGGGTAATGTCGGCAATTTTTCACCTGTGAACAAGACGTGTAATGTTCCATGAGACAAGAGTGGATGGCGTGTGAGAGGGGTGGGAAGAAGGTGCTGTGATTTGTATTCATTTTGCTTTGGTTCAAGCCCGACAGTCGAGACCCTCCCTTGCCTCCTCCAGTGTATGTATTTCACACATCGCCTAACACCCAGCAAAGTCGGGAGGGGTACTGAAAGGAGGGAAAAGGCACGTATATTTTACACAGGAACCGAATTTTCGTTCCCCTCTTCAAAAAACCGGCACAGACTAAACTACCCCGTAGTTCAAGGCTTTCCCTTTGGAATCCACTAAAGCCTTACGTGAGGGAAATACGATCCTGTCCCAAATCGAAGGTTATCCCCTATCAAATGATTTTTTAACATTCTATTCTTCACCTTTTCATCATTTAACAATTTAAGATCAATAAAATCAACATATTTTCTAATAAAAAACCCTCCTATCTTTGCTACTTTGCCTTTTTTCTTGATAAGGTCAGCACATAAAATATGTCATACTGGAAGGAAACTACGAGGTCAAATGTAATGATCAGAGCGGCTCATTAGGGTAGCCGGTAGTCAAAGAAAATCCGCGCTTGCCCTTGCGGAATCGTGTTTTTTATTCTTCCCATTCACCTAATTAAAGTTTTTATAAATGTTACTTTGTAAACGGATATGCAGGTTACACGTTTTCCAAGGTCTTCTGATTATTTCTACATTTTGTGCTTCTTTTTTTTTCCCCTAAAAATTGATGTTTTTGATTTAAAAAAATAAATAAATAAATAAAAAATAAAATAAAATATTATTTTGTTTATAAGTACATTTCAGAGATTCTAAATAAAACAAAATTGGCCTCAAAAACGGAAAGAAAAATGGTTTTCCTGATACCTTATGTCTTCATTTGGACATTTTTCAGACGTTTCATTCAGACATTTTTTCCATGTTGCTTTCTTGTTATTAGGGTTCCTATTACAGGAATTAATTGATTAATTTTTGTTCTTAGTAGAAGTGGGTAATCCCTTTTCATGATTCTAAAGAATACCATTTCGAAGCTAACAAAAATGTCAGCATATTCTGGGATAACAAGAAACAAAATAATAAGGAAAAAACAGATAAAATTCCATTTCTAAGAAAAGGTTTAAAAAATTACCTCAAAAACCTAGAATATCGTTTTATAACAAAATAAGGCCAATAAATTCAAGCATTTTCGCGAATGGAGGCCATTCGATATCCTAGATCTTGTTAATTTGACAATTTATTAATTTTTAGATCCCTTAAAATGTACTTAATGATGACATTTATTGCGAATCGAGATTTAGAGGCTCGGATTAGAAGGGTGGGACATTTTTTCTTTATAGGATGGTCTTTTAAGTATGTATATTTTTATGACCCCCCAAGATAATCGTGATAAACTGCTTCATCGAAATGCGATTTTTTAAAACTTATGTAAATCTTATATGATAAAAAGGTACAATTTTTCGTGTGATTTTTAATGAAGTTTTAATATAAAACATGTAAAAAGGCGGCATGATTTATCAGGTTGTAAGTCGTTCTAATAAAGGACGATTTATAAATTGATTTTCTCTTTTCAAATATTCATTGAAATCTCCTTAGAAGGAATATTATGATTCGACCCCCTCTAATAAGTTGGAAAACTGGTTACGGCATCAATGGAAAAGGGGCGAATGATTTATATTTTGGCGATTATAATTCATGTTTAATTTCAAAAGATGGACTCCTGGTTTTGAACTATTGACAGACTCGATTTTGAAAGGTCGAAAGTTTTATTACCTTTTTTTCCCCCTCACAATTCCCAAACGTTAATAATAATTCAAAAACAGACCTGTCAAAATAATCGAATTCTCTTGCCGAAAAATTATACTGGAAAATCATAAAAGAACTAATTTATTCATACGAACGAATTTTAATTTCGGAATGAGGGTTGAATTTTAAAAAAATTCAGAGTACGAGGGAAAAATTGATTAGGGATTTGCTTTGATTAATTTTTTTTGTAAGAAATCGAATTAAAAAGGTCGGAAGAAAAAAAAATTCATTTGTCATGGAATTTTGATTAAATAACCTTTGACTGAGAATGCTCGAGCCTAAGCTTAGTTTACAATTTGGACTTGACCATTGGAAACTGTAATATGCTCTGTGACGATAAACCTCATTGTTCACTCGAATCCTATTCAGAGGCAAGTCCACAAGGGTTTCAAAGCTTGAGTGGGTGTTTAGATACCTTTGTTTTGCCACCCAAACTATAATAATAATAAAACCACATTATTTGATTCTTCAAAAGAAAAAAAGGAAATTCTCTAGAAAGTTCTAAGAAGAGATGAAGGACTTGCCCAGGGTCCACAAAATCAACATCGCCAAACAAAGGTCCCAAAATTTTACTAAAAACCCACCCCCATCTTTAAGTCCCAGCCTGTTTTAAATAAAAAGAAGTCAATTTCCTCTCAACTGAACTGTTGAGCAGAGGAGATATTTTTCCTTAGTTATTGCAGTTTCAAAACACATTCCTTTAGAAAAAAAAGGTTTTGAAATATTTAAAAAATTGCGGAACACAGGTATAAAATATTTAAATAACGAGGTTTAATAAACGGATTCTATTAGAGTCAAAGAAGTCTTTTTTAATAAATAAAAAACAAGTATCATTCTTTCTCGATCTGTCTTAGCAGATTAATTTCTTCGTGTTATTAATGCAACCTTAGGGAAATATTTTTTTCAAGTCTTGACCTCTTTAAAATTTATTACATTATTTTTAATCTAGAACTAATTACAAATATTTTATATTCTGAAAGATTAAATTCAGGTTTCGGGGTAAAAAATTTATCATCTCAAAGGAAGGAAAATAACGAAGCAAATACGTCGTGTTTGATGTGCGAGATGTCTTTGTACTGAATATTAATCATATGAGCAAATATGAGGAAATTTCGGCGAAAAGTAAGTGGAAAGGGGTTTTTCGAAAAGCTCTTGTAATACAAATGAGTTAACTGAATTTCCCCAGAGGGGAATTAAGGCTATCGAATAAATCAACCCCGGGGGCCGAAGGATGTATAGGAAGAGGGAGAGAATAAGGGGCCGAAAACTCTATTAAACAACACGGACAAAACAGGTAATAAGTTACAAAGCGGAATCAGCGATGGAAAAAAAAATCACGAAAATTGACTGTTCCTTTTTTTTAACCGGAGGGGAAAATCAATCGACCCCTATCTAAACACTCGGTTTTTACCGGTTGGCTACTCATGCGTGCTTTCAAAAGAGCGTTCGTAATTAAATAATTCCTTTAAAAAAAGGTTAAAAATCACAAATGTAGTTCTCAACGTTATCTCGGAAAAAAATTGAATGGAGAGGATTTAAACGTACTTCTGGATGATGAATGTTTTTAAAGGAACATCAATACCATCACACGTTGGTATTGATAGATGATTAAGTATGCCGTCTATAAAGAACCCAGGGATGGATCTCTCCATCATCGAAAACGCCCTTTCCATTAGATGATTAACACGTTACTTCAAGTTTTATACTTTTCAGTAGGCGTTTTTTTTTCATTTACCACATTTTTTAGTTGGCTGTTTTTAATCTGTACGGCATTGAAAGATAAATTTTTTTATTATGTTGAAGACTAGGGAAACTAGGGGATGGAATTGTTGGGGAAAGTATAATTTTTTTCTATTGCGGGTTCATAATGGTATGGGAGAAAAAGGCTATTACGAGGCCTACGTACAACGAGGCCATACGAGTCCTAACACACGTAGTTGAAGATCATAAAAGGAATAAAAGTCTGGTAGACGCCCACCGCTTCGGTTGTACCCGAGGTGCCGGCAACTCATCTTAAAACTTTTACCGATCCCATGGTAGCTAACGGGGTCTAATCAACTCCGGTGTACCCTTTAAGCCTTAAACGACCT
The DNA here is from genome assembly GCA_018703685.1 of Orius laevigatus. NCBI lineage: Eukaryota > Metazoa > Arthropoda > Insecta > Hemiptera > Anthocoridae > Orius > Orius laevigatus. The sequence goes on from JAGWEN010000071.1 coordinate 157,295, forward strand.
TTTATAAATGTTGCACTTCAAAATGGTTTTTTTCTTCGGTCTCCTTCCTTTTAAAACGTTTTATTGACGGTTTTATGTGAGTATGCTCGATCCCATCTTAACTGTTGTCATCAAGAGGGCCATCCAATAAACTAACGACGGTGGAATCTCGTTTTTTCCCATTACTCTTTCAGAAAATCGATTTTAGACCTTTAATAAATTAAATCTAGTGCAAAATGAGTCTTCCATCGACATAATCGTTTATTTCGTAAGGACTAAATCATGAAATTTTATGTGGAATGAAGTAAAAATCCCATAAATCGAACTTTCTCAAAAATTTGGGATTTACTCTTTCTACTATGTACTAACAACCACCCTCCCTCAAACTGTCTCTACGTCTCCCAAACCACTCAACCATCTCCCACCACCCCCCAACCACCCATCAACTAAATCCACTCGCCCATTAGCTCCCCCTCCTTCACACGTTACCTCTCCAAAATTCCTGTCCCAACCACCACCACCTCATCTCAACCTCCCCTCACCTCCCCCTAACATCCCCACAACATTCTTCTGACCACCCTCAACCTGAGATACCACTTCCACACACTCTCCATCACTTCATGACATTTTGGAAAAACCAAGACTATCCCCAGCTACAAAGGACAGTTGGCAACCACATTAAGCATGAAAAGGAAGTAAGAATACCTAAAACGCTTAAATAGGTCATTTTTTTTTCATTTGTCCTTTTTTTCGCACTTCAAACAGAATTTTTATCGTTTTATTTGGGGATGTAGGCAGCCTTAATCCCTCCTTTTTCCGCCTTGATTACCATCCAATAAACCACCCTCCGACTCTTTTGTTCTCACACGTGTTTTCTATTTTTAGCAAAGGCCTTAATAAACTGAAAAATCTTGTAAAGGATCAATAGGTCCCGACATCAATGGAACCCGGCTTATCCTTTCCCGAATTTATGGCGCTCAATTGTCCACTTGGGTGTCAAAATAACGGGAAATTCTAGGGACCCCCAAAAAATGTGAAGGTTTAAAAAAATTGCAATTTTTAAATTTTTTACCTGAACTCCAATCTTGACTTTACTAGACTATTGGAATATCAAAATGTTGGTGAAAAGTTCCTATTCATTTTGATTTGTCGAGAGAGGGGTTGCCCTATCTCGATGTGAATCTGGAAGTCGTAAGTTGTATTTACGTGTAAATGACCCATAGGGGGGTTAGTGCGGGGTACGCTGTTTACGGTTACAACTTACTCGCGTATAACAAACCGCCCCTGAGTAATTTATATACCCCCGGAGTCCTCTCCCGGGAATATAGACTTCCGTGTTAATTACATCAACGGTTTTCAAAATAGGATTATCCCATTTCGTAAAACATAAAACGTTTCGAGGGGTTCTTAATTCATTTTTATCCTCGTCTAATATGATAAATGGAAAAAAATCGTGTTCTGGGTTAAATTAAAACTGAAATTAATGGCCCGAAAAGATTCTACCAAATCGTTGATATTTTAATTTCTTCTTTTCCTAAATACGATCATTTTATTTCCCGATGATTTATCAATTTTCAGGAGACTGAGGGATTCAATTTTTAATCAAAAATGAGGCCAAGCCTTTATTTTAATAAAAAATCAATAATATCCTTTTTTCAATGAGATATGCAAAGAAAAGAGAGCACGAATCTGATGGCTTAGAATAAGCGTTTAGTCGACGTTTTGAATTAATAACATATTATTTTGCTGCACCGCGTGCACTAAGAAATGGAAACTCCGGGGCCGTTGTGAAGATTAACCCTTCTGAATAATTTCTGCACTCGTACGTTCTCCGGATATAAATACACGTTGGAGAGAATCAACATTTTTAACCCTTTTCTCCCTATCTCCCTCTGCAGTGTATATGCGTTGGAATGAAAATGGAAAAGGCATAATCCAGCAAATCGTAAACCCAGGATGATTCCGGAATGTGTCTCGAATGCAAAAACTGGTTATGAAATTTTTTTTAAATTTTGTTTTTCATACCTGAAAATCAGCTAAAACAAAATCTTGAAAATGAACTTTATTTTGATTAATTCTTCGTTTACAATTGAACAAAACATATATCGATCAAATTTTTAATTATTGCACCACACAAAGGATATTGTTCACATATGGCATGTATGTCTGGATTCCAATTATATGACGAGAGCCCTTTTAAAATCATAAAAAAAAAGCCCTCTGGAAAACAACGTGGAGCGATCAATTAATAATTAGAAAGAAGGGACGTAATTGCGATGGAAAGAGAGGCTTGAAGTGGGGGGTAAGGCATCCACTCATGTCGGCACACTTCTTTCTGATAGAGCAATTACTCGTCACTCCAACTTTTCATGAAGTCTTTATGGGCGAAAATCACGAGACGAGGAAATCGTTATTCGTTAACTATTTTTATTTGATAAAAACGTTCTTTGTGATCAAAAACGATTTCGAATATGAGGTATCTCAGAGTTGACGTTATCATACACCACTGAATAATTCATCGGGCTTTCACTTCACAGGTATAGTAATAGCATATTAATTCGGTCCTTTGATACAGAGACACTCCATCAGTTCTCTGCAGAATCTAATGAGCTAAGTTGGACCCCTCGTCTGGGGGTATCCGTTGCTCAAGTGTAATTTCAATCTGAGGGGGAAATGGACTAGATTTCAGACGTGTACACAATCCGATTTTGGGAGTCGAATAGCTAAGAAAATGAATTCACTGAAACTGGTTGAGAAGACGGTTTTGACTCTGTTATTGCTCGGCTTTGCGGTCCGGAAAAGGCTCCCATGTGACCACGAGCGCACATTTCCATCCCAGACTCTCTAAACTATTACTTTCATTAAACGATTCACTAAGCTCGGGAAGGCAACCGCTTGAGATAGCTCTCTCGATCCGACAAGATAAAACACATCCTCATGTACATTGAAAAGAAATATTACTCACTCTCTCAGATTTATTCCATTTATTCCTTAAAAATTTTGACTTCCTAATTATACATATAGTGTATTCTTAAAAGAAAAGTTAAGGGTTGTCGTTTCCTCCAGGTTGTATGAAATCTGTGGTCCAGGCTGTGACGCCTCAGTGTTATCAAATAAGGGAGGGAGGTTTCATTAAGGCGTCATTGCTTACACCTGTATCTCCATAATGACCTAAACCAGCCTACAGTAATTACAAGATTTTCCTTAAAAAACGGTCTAAAATGTGATGCAATATTTAGATTTGGGATTCTGCTGTTTTGAGTGACTTCAACCTGATTAAATAAACCGAACGAACCCATGGAGATTTACTTTGGGATATACAATATTAATTAAACCAAAACGTTAAGTACTTAGACGAGAAGAGGATGACCGAGAGTGATAATTGATGTGTTGAAGTGGTTGTGCTGGCTTCATTATTAATTGATTCAGCTTTCATGTTAATTGCTTTGAACGGTTGGGTAACTGGTTTGCGATTGATCTAAATAATAAGGGAGGGATGAATAAAAACCATCGGATGTGGCCACTATTTTTTATATATTCACCCCTTCAAGCATCCATAATTTTTTTTGAGTCATGAGCATTCAATAACACAATTTACTGTATTTATCGATGAGGACTGGTCCACACACTCGACTTTTATCTGAATTATACAAATAGCCATAACAATGATCTTTTTGTGTACTCATGTCGTTCGTAGATATGACGTTAAAAGTAAACATTTGGTCGTTTCGATAGCATTACAAAATAATGAATGGTAATTCGTATTCTGAAAGAGTTTAACTTACACTTTGTTTCGATTTTATTTGAAATCTAAAAAGGTCGGTTCTGCCTCCGTGTGGTGGTGGAGGTGGAGGAAATGAGGCCAAGTCTTGGGCCTCATCTATTTTTTCTTCAGCTTTCAATCATAGGTACTTTTTTTTCTTATAAATTAGTACAAGTTTAAAAAATAAAGATAAAAAAAGAAAACGTAGAATGGAAATTGTATTAATGTAGATTGTGTTTACGGTTTTTTTTAAGCAGTCACTTGTTAACAGTGTCCTTTTAAATTCGATGAGGCGTAAAGTTTTTAAATTCATTACGAAAGTTTGTAACGAAGTTAGTTTAATGTTTTTTAATTAGGAGGGGGGCCCCAGGGTCAGAGTCGCGAAGTGACAGCATTTTCTCGTTTAGCTCTGGAAGATCAACCTTTCCTTAGTTTTATTTATTTGTTACCCTTTTCAAAGTCCCTCGTTTTACCTACTTATCTACCTTGGAAAAAATCCTTTTTATTTTTAAAGCTTACTTCATGACACATTTTTACGTGAGCAAAAAGATCAAGGATTCTATAAAATTAATGTTTTCTTCATAATACGTCAATTAGAAACGTGTTCTGTTATATTTCTATTCAAGTTTTATTTATTGATCAATTTTCCGGTTTAAAATCTTATTAAAAACAGACACGTCGGTACTTGATAGAAAAGGCCAGTTCTAAGCCAGTGGTGGTGGTGGAGGTGGAGGACCTTACATTGCCTCATTTACTCCACCTCCTCCACCACACCGGGAATGGACCGGCTTTTTACATCTACTAACCATCAGAATTGCTATTCCGCACCCAATCAACTAAATTATTAGTTTTGATTCAGAACAATTTTTATCATCGAAAATCTTAACAAATTAGTTTACTAATTTATAATTGCGATATCGAAATAGTTTATCTTCATCTTTAAGCGTGAACGGTTAATTTCGAAATTAGTGGTTCTCTTCTTTATTACTATTTGATATCTGATTGGTTTTTGAGGGTTCATTAAAAAAATAAAAATATTACATGAGCTTGTTAAAAACAAACTTTTTTTGAGCCTGATGCAGAATAATTATTGGAACAGTGAAAAAAAATTGAGAGGATAAAAACTTCCGGGAGGGTTGAAAATTAAAGCCCGGGTGCGTCCCTCCGGTTCGAATCGGAGGCATAAATCGGTAAATAACCCATAAATAACAATAGGCGTCCTCCGATCGACAAAAGGCCATCAAAAGATAGCGATCGAAATCCCATTTGGAGCTTCGGGAGGGCCCCACGCCGTGTGATTGGCTCCTATAATAATTATAAGAACCCCCGCATCCTCTTTGCTTTTAAAAATCTTCATCTCTTCAAATATTGGATATTCGAAAAAACCGAAACGCTTTGAATGTCAATAAACCGGTGGGAGGTCCCAGGAAATTGAAACGACGAAACGTTAAATATCGTCTCTTCGAAAAAATTGTATCATTTTACTCCTATAAAATATGATACTTAAATTTTTAAGAAGAATACCATTTTATTACTTATGACATTATTTTCTTTTTTATAATAATTTTGAGGCTCGAAAACTTACTTCGTAATACAAGAAGCTTACAATAAGGACGAACATATTTTAAAGTTAAACCTTTAAAACCCAGTTTCTTTGAGAGGTTTTCTAAATTTGATTTACTTACACGTTTATTTGATTAGCTAAGAGGGCACTCAAACTGATGAAAATATAAAAGTGTCTACCCAAGCCTAAGGAGTAGCACGGATCAAGTCCTCACGTGCGCAATAATTCTTTTGGAATTTTATTTTCACATCATCGCTTTTTCCCTTTTTCGCAATTTATTGTATGGAGTAAGCAATTTGACTTAGTGATGGGGATTTTTCATGATTTTTGATCATTCCGTGTAAGAAACCTTTTTTCCAATTTTTGGGAAGTTGGTTATCATCAGTGAATGAAATACTTCACTTTTTAGTGTAGATTGAAGGGAATGTTTTTTATTCAATAAGTATAAATCGGATTGGTGGTCAATACTTTAAGCCACCGCAAACGAATATTTGAGAGGAGCTTGAATTGCCTATCAAGTGAAAATCAATTTGAGCCGACTAAATTATAAGAGCTATCTGTCTTGCTTGCTCGTCCTTAATTACCAATTCACGTTCTCGGGAGTGTTAAACTTGAGGCGTTTGATGTTTTGTCTCTATTTCGGGAAAAGCCGGATAACGGGTTATCATCAAAGGAGAACAAAGGTAAAGCCAAATTTAAAATTCGATGACACTGGTGAGAAAGAGAAAAACTGTGAAAAAGAGCTTGAAGATGTTTGGACTGCAAAGAGTGTCACATTTTTTGATAGGACGAAACATTTTCAGGTCAAAATTCTGGCAGATAATCGACTGGTTTACTATATCTAGCACACCATGCATACATCAAATTTTTCAATCTGGGCATGTCTTTTAACAATAACTCCGTGTCTCTTCCAGGGTCGGTCGGGCGGAACGCTAACTCTGTTTGGCTTCAACCCAACTTCGTAATTAGTGGATTGAAAAGTTGAGCCGTCGCTCAGGCCGTAGAAGCGCTCGAGCGGCTTTTCCAGGGGGACGACCGAATAACGAAGTTATAGACCCGTCCCTCACAGCGTTATGGCACCTAATGGCGTCTGAGCCTACACAATATCGGAAAATCGGTCATTAATTACCAGTGATTAATCATTATTTGATCGCGAGAAAAAATAATGGATTTTACATTTTTTACTCCAATAATTAATTCTACAGGTTGACCGCTTCTGACAGTTTTTCATTTGAAACAACTCAATTTCATATTTTTAGACGTGAGTAATTTAAAATGGAATTTAAATTAGATAATTTTCATTGTCATTTTACGAAATACCTAACATTTTGCTTTCCAACATTTTATTAGTGTTCGTGATGACGATAATTAAATGTAAAACAACTAGAATTTTTATTGGGCACTTGTGACTCTGAATAACGACCATGAGAAATAATGAATCCTTGAGTATAACCAGATCACTGAAAAGGTCCCCACTTACCAATTGAGGCACGTTTTTCACCAAAGGCAAAGGTTGGATCGTCACCGCCACATCAAACGTTTTGAAGGGTCGAAACGTCTGATGTTCGATTATCCTCTATGTCCCGGGTACAGTGTGACACTATGTATAATTGCGTAATAAGGAAATCCAGCAATTACCATCACTTAGTGCGATAATGTCAATCACCGCCTACGACACGTTTAACCCTAGTTATATCCGCACGGTTTCCTACATTATGAGATCTGTCCATGGAGGAATAATAATTTATCCTATTGAGAAATCAATTTTAAAAAAATTTGATTACTGAAGTCATCAGAGTGTAGAAAGAACATTAAACAGAAGTCTTAAGTGTTTTTTTGGTTGAGTGTAATTAGGCTGTAACGGGTTTTCTTTTAGGTGAAAAATTCCGTGGGCCGTCAAAGGCCATCATTCTTATCGGCGTTATGTCAAGCTCGTGGGTCTTGTGTCATTTACCGTCCCGATTACGATCTTAGAGGAAGTAATCAAGGGCTAGACGGTAATAAAAGCTAAGAGCGTTTTTACGCCTTCTCTTAAATTAAAAAAAAATCATATTTTGTGTTATAACTTTTTTTTTTATTGATTACTTCGTAACGACTCATTAAGACCGTAAAATTTAATTTTTATTTATTAATAATCAGCATTTTAGTCCAAAATTTGAATACGAAGAAGGTGAAATTCTGTCTTAATGAACAATTTTTTTGAGTATCAAGCCATAAGTTGGAGCTCAAAATCAACTTTTTGACTTTATGTATTAACCGATCTGTGTTGTTTGGAGGGAGGCTAGTCCATAGAAACACAAGCATTGAAACACTGTTAATCAATGACAACTGATGGCTTTGCGTGTTTTTAGTTTAAGTTACTGAGGACGTTATCGTTGTGAAAGCAATATTATCGTACTTTATGGTTCAAATGTTATCTCTCATTAAAAGGTAAACACATATTTCGACAAAATATCGCTTTGCCTGACAAAAAATGTGGGGTGGATGAGAAAAAGCGAACAATTTTAGCGTCCTGGGTATAAATAAGGGGAGTGGGAATATTGCAAGTTTGACACAAAAGAGTATTGTCCGATTCTCGACTTCTGTGCAGCGGTCACGGGTCGGAGGGTGAGCGGTGGATCGTATTAAAAGAACCCTCCGGCCTGGAGATTGCGACTATTGTAGGAAGGTATTAAAATTCCCGGATTGTCTTTCTCGCCTCTTATTTTTTTTCCCTAGCACGCTTACAAAAAAATCTGCGCTTTTTTCTCTCTCCAAATCATGAATTACGACGACAATGCGACTTTTATTTCGAATAAAAATCGGGATTGTGGAACGTTTATAAAAAATAACAGGGGGAAAACACATTTTCCTTTTGTACAGCTTCGAGATGAAAACTAATCTGCATTACTAAGCTTCACTTTTACGGTTCTCATCCTTATATTTAGAGCACCCTTAAGAGTCTTATATCTACTATTATTTTAATGAATCCTCTACACTTGTAGGCTTCGCATCGTAGCCTTATTAGATAATTATTTTCCTTATTTAACAATATTTTTCAAACAACCTTTTTAAAAAAAAAAAAAAAAAAAAAATTAAAATTAAAATAAAGCTAAAAATAATCTACTTTAAAAGCTTTCAATTTTTTATATAATAATATACTTGGTTTGTCATACTCATAACTTATAGAATAAATAATAAAATGGATGTTATAAACAGAGGAAGTGCATTAGAGCGTTAGGAGGGAAGGGTTGATGTCATTTTGGCCTTTAGAAGGAAACAATGTTCTCCTCTTCAGGATTGGCTTTTCGAAAAACCCCATTTTAAGCTTCAGAGAGTCAAAAGTTGAATTTCGCTCAAGTTTAATTGAACGTAGACTCATGTTTTTTTGAAGGAAAGGAGGTTGAAAAAATCTAGGGGATGTGCAATGGAGTGGGTGGACATAAATGAAAACGTCCTCGAATCGTACGTCTTCGTCACAACTCTTGATAGATGAGGGGCGGATGGGGTTCGACGGGGGTGAATTAGGGTCGCCACCCCCCTTTCCAGCCTTCCGTTCACCATCAATCCGAACCTGGCCGATATTAACGCTCATACCCACAAATCGCTTCATTATACGTCAGGATATTTAATCATACGCGTCATATTAATTAGCACCTAACTACGGTTTTCTTCACACCTAATTCCAATTATTTGGCTAGACCCTTCTAGAAACTTAAATGATTAATGTGCTATGGAGGAGAAAACCCATAACTCGAATTTTCCCCAAAATTCAAGACTCTACAGACCCCTCCACACCAAATACCCTCCACCTCCCTATTACCTCCACTATTCACTCATGATTCACTCATCACCTCCTCGACCCTTTCCCACATCCCCCTTCGCCAACCCTCTCCCCATTAATTCCACCCTTCCCAACAACCACCATCCTTCCCCACTATCACGCCACCACACATACCCCACCATCCTATCACCTACTATCACCACTTGAACTACAGGTTGGCTTATAATGACCGGGCACCTTCGTAATTCGTACCGGGAAGTGTTAAAGCGAAACCCGTTTAAGCGTTCACCTCGTGCACCTAAAGTGGTCTGGCTTTTGTGATAAAGGGGACGAAAACGGACAAAGGCTATAATATAAAGTGAGGGAGGAAGGTCGAGAGGTGAACCGGGTTAGCGAGCGAACTTGAGAGTTAAATCTGGTCTAGGGTTGCCTTTTTCCAGTTGAATCGCAACACCGTGAATAGGCCACAGAGACGTCTCTTTCTCTCTCTGTTAAATGGCGTGCGAAACAATCAGGAATGTATGAATACACCTTTTTCATCAAAGAAGTTTTTCAACTTTTCCTAATGAACTTTTTTCACTCCACTGATTGAATACATCAAAAAACTAAAATATATCCGATAATTAAACATTATCGAGTAGGAAAATTGGATATGATCTCCAGAAGCCTTATCATCTGAAGGGGCCTTGAGCCCTAATTAACTGAAGTTCTATCGAAACACGGCATCAGATGGTATCTACCGTGATGTGGGTCTAGCGTGCCACTTCAACTCGACACATTTTTTTGTTATCTTATCCTCTCCCCTGACTACTTAGATTTTTATGAACTGCTTTTCGAACTCTAGTTAAAAATTCAAATGTGAAACTTATGTCTCTACGATTTTTGTGTTAATAAGGTGTTATTAAAGAAATCTACACCTTCTTTTGGCAAGGCGATTATTTTCGAAATAGTGGAGGCGAGAGAATGCCATAATTGGTGGACTAATGACTTCAAACAATGCGTTTGCTTTTTTAAAAAGGGACTCATTTATCTCCTTTTAAATCTGGAGGAAGATTATCCTCTTTCGCTTCCTTATACGCCTTTTAGGAAGAAAAAATGTGTTCGTTAAACGCTTTTGTCTGACTAATTGCCGGCGAACTGAGATTTTCGAGAAGAACCCCAAAATAGAAACGTGCCCTTTTTTTTTCTTTTTCTTCTGTGCGTGATCGTAAACATTTGTAACATTTTATGGATAATTAGAAGGTCTAATTGTCTTCGAGAAACCGTTTCGGTATTTTAACGACATTTCAGTCTCATTCCACGAATTCTGGACGTTCAGAAGCCAAAGAAACCGACCTGAAGGCGACAAACGATACGATATCGTTTCATTCCACTCATAAATTATGTTTAAATAAAAATCAGATTCGTTTAATTAAAAGAGAAAAAAGTCAAAGGTATATACACTATTATATTATAATTAGCGTTTATTAATCAGAGCCTAATAGCAGCCCCGGGGCTTAGAAAGTAATTTACCCTAACTAGCAACGCGAGAGCATTCGGCTTCGATACAGTGCAAACATCAAAACCGCTCCGAATACAAGAACGCAAACAAGAAAATTATTCAAAACAAGTTCATCTACAAGTTTTATAGGGTTCGATTTTCCAAAAACATTATTTTAAACCCTTCATTCATTTCTTTATGGGCATATAGGGGCCTACATCCATCCTTAGGTGGCCTCTACATCCATGCTTAGGTGGTCCAGTGCATCCATCCTTAGGTAAGGGCTACATCATCCTTAGGTGGCCTCTACGTCCATCCTTGCTTAGCTGCTGATGTCTAAAGATTCAAATTACTGATGCACACTCTAATTGTTTGCCAACTATTATGGAACCTTCTTTTTAGGCAGACAGCAGACTGTCTCCAGTCTCCAAACAGTCAAATTGGCAATTTTTGATCAGGATCAATTTTAAATCAATTTATAAACCAAGCAATCTTATCTTGTTAATGCTGCCATAATTTATCTTTTAATCCCATCCACGAAATTTTGAATTATACTTCGATATGAAGTAGTGATGCCCACTTATAGTTCAGAAGTTTGCTCTCGGAGACGGTCTAATAAGCGTCCAACGTGTTTAAATCACTTTTCTTCGTACGTTTTGAGGGATTCGTGAGGGCCCGAGGATATTACGCTGGGGCAACAAATAAATTTTTAAACCGTTTTTTTCGACATTAACAAGTAACGCACACGCTTTTTATTCTATCTCCTTATTCCCTCCTCCTTTTTAACTTCTGACAGTCGCCCCTAGCCAAGGGCTGTCTGATGTATCAATTCTTTTAATGGCCGGGGGTGAGTTATAACTTATTACAGTTTACTACGCTGGGGATCTTCGATCCAACATATCTTAACGACGCTGAGTTACCGATATCGTGTTCTTCTACCTCGATTTTATCATAATAGTAAGAAAGGTAATAAAATCTAGTTTAAATTACTAAAAGCTTATTCATGTAAAGAGAAAATCTGGAAGTTTATTGATTTTTTTCTGTAGAAAAAAAAAGTTAAGAAAAAATTTTCTTTTTTCGTACATACAAGGAGGGTTGCTCTTCTTACACCCTTCAAGTTAATAAGTACTAGCTGGATCATGGGAGAAGGACCCCTGGGGGACGATACAGCGGAAAAAGGGAAGGTGGAGGGGGGAGATTTTTATAGATGGAAAGGGGATGGAATTAGATAGGGGGATGACGTGTGCCCTGATAACAAAGGGTGATTACAGGGAGTGCCCCATGGGGCTGGCCACTTGCTTCACCCGTAACGGCAGACACATAAATATCATCGCTCTCCAACTCGTTGAACAATGAGCTATAACGTCGCTCACATTTTTTTCTTCTTTTTTTAATAAGATTAATTTTTTATTGTTTATTTACCCTCCATTTGGTTTTAATCTTCATTGTTGAGGTTTTACGACTTTTTCAAATAGCCTTGACCTCGGAACAAGAAAAACGGCATTTTTCTCTAAATTATGCAGTTTTGCAGAGTCATCATTAAACCAATTACCTAAACACTGATCACGCGTTGGACTCAAAATGTGGAGCATGCGAATTATAAGTGCATCTCCGGAAGAATGTAAATGGAAATCACGCTCTTAGGAGATTGGTTTCGCCGGGTGGTCCTCAACAATGAGACCCTCTTCATCCCGTGTATTATCTCAACTAAAAAGAAAAAATCATTATACCACCAAAGACATCACTACTAGCACCACCCTTCGTGACGTATGAATCAAGAAAGCCTAGCGAAGAAAACGGTCCGGGCGCGTGCTCTACCGCCACCCCTACGGCAAGTCACGACCTACGTTTTAATTAGTAATTGTATAAGATGCCTCGAGGGCTTCTTTTCATTTTCTCTGTGCACATCTCCGACGCGTTATTGATATGTTACGCCCAAACGCACATTCGATATTCGACTTATATCCGTGAAAATCCAAGCCTCTCGTTATGCCATTAATAACTCCCATGATTTATAACGGATGCATCATTTCTTATTCTACGTACCGGTGTTTTTTTCTCCGTTTGTAATTGATTTCACAGACAATCCTATAAATTCTCCAGGTACAGATAAGTTTGCAGTAATACAATACTTTGAAGATGCAATTCTGGGTGGGTTCAAGATGAATGTGAACTTCAAATCGGTCATCTAGGTTATTTTTGAAGTTAAATCAGCAATTGCATTCAGAAGTCCACTTGCCAGAAAGATTTTACAGTGCAAAAGATGTAATACTTTATTTTATCATGTTCAGGGCCATATAGGACCACAAGGTTAGTTGGAAATCTAAGTTTTCGTCTCTCTTCTTCCTGTGCTTTGTAAGCCATTTTGAAAAAACGCTCCCAAAACGGAACTTCTTTCAGTTTCTGGCCTCTAGCTCGAAAACTATGGGTTCTAGTGACTTCACCTTGAAATACAAAACAAAAGATAATTGAATTCTACGTCTAATGAGTTTTTGGAAGTAAAAATCGGTTAAGCCGTTCAGGAGATATCAATAGTCAAAGTATGCACACTCTTTTCCTGGTATCTTCATGCCAAACAGTTCAATAGAATCCAGAATCTCCTGCTCTCCAGTCCCAATTCAGTCACTTCACAATCGGTGGCTATTCTACAGTCGTACTCCATCAACAGCAGTTGTAAGTATCTCAAATTTCTTTCATTTTTGTACATTTCATCATAGAAAATAAAGTGACTTAATTTGAAGTTAAGCATAAAAGTATTCAAGATAAATTACTGACTGGATGAAGTTAATAGCAAAAACCATTTATAATTAAAAGACTGCAATAGAGAAACGCATCAATAAAAAAAACCCTTTAACAGAATTGTTTAGTTGGGCGAAAAACGGGGGAGAGAATGCACTAGAGAGAGAAAAAAAAGAAATCCCGGAGAGAAAAATAGAGTGGAGAAAGAATGAAAGAAGAACAATGATGTTTGCAAAAGCGCAGAGGGCAATTATGTCCGGGAGTGGAATAGCGCTTGGGGTATGGTGGTGCTGTTTGTATTAGAGGCGCAGTCCAGATTGCATCCACCCTTCGTAATGCATTCAGAGGCCTTAGTTACACCCACCGCATTTTCCTTTCCAGGGCGAATGCCATGATGAAAAAATAAGCAACAGGGAAAAAATAATATTTTCCATTCCTCGGTCTATTGACCCATTTTTCCGCCATACCGCTGCTGTTGCTAAAGTCTTCGATAAAACAAAAGTTGGAAGGTGTTTTATTGGGTGGAAAGTGCTTAACTAAGTTGTGATGTCACTCCATTCTTTTAAACTGAATCCTACATCAACTTTCCTTCAAGACTTTCAAACAATCTCACAAAAACTGCCATAATCTTCCAAGTGGTCAACATTTGATAGTTCAGAAAAATATTGAACTTCAAGTGTTCCAGAGAGTTAAGTCTTCTCTCATAAAATAAAGTCAATTTAGGAGCTCAGTTTCAAATGTTTAATTAATAAGTGGAATTGTAATTTCTCAAAATACGTTAAAATAAGAGAAACGTATTTACTTTTGGAAATAATACACGTTAATGATGTAAACGAAATAAACCAAAATCGTAATGAGCTTGTAGGTTCTTTGATGTTCTCCGGAGAAATTACCATAATAATGTAGACGGTGGTACATGGAGGGGCTATAGCAGTCGTTTCAAACTTCAGTTAGTAATGAATACGTTAACATTTGAGAGCTAAATTGACTCCCACCCTTTCCAACGTTGTTCGTCCCGAAAATTCGCTCGTTACTAGTATTCCAGGGGAATAGAGTAGAGACGAAATTTACCCTAAAGCTTCTCACTTTCAAACGATTCTTCCACAGTCCAAATTCGAATCTTCAAAGGGAAAATTCGTTATTCTGTTTAAGAGGCGAAATTTTCATTGATTTCCATTTTGAAAAATGATTTAGAATCTTTGAGTGTTATAGATTAGTGGTGTCATGGAACATTTTTGAATATTTGAAAAAATAATCATTTTTGGTTTAAAATTTCCATTTTTCGGGTGGAAAAAACAAATAAAGGCCTCATTGCGCTTTTTGCTTTTACAAAAGATTAACGAATCAATTTTAAAAATTAAAATCGGATCATTTTTGAAAGTGTTAAAACGGAAGCAAAATTGTAATTTTCTCCCTTTCTGTGATATTTTTCCTTTCATTGAAAAACTCCACACTTGACACTAACCTTTTAAAAAATTAGGTCCCAATTTAATGTATTCTTGTTTTAAAATAGGGTTGATAATAAATTTTGTCGTCCTTCCCCCTCTATTTTTCCGCAACAAACTTTAAATGGGCTTGTGCGACAACTCTGCTGCATTAATTAAAAGCGATTGTAGTAATTAATTTGTTTTACAACAAATAATAAATTTTAATCTAATGCAAAGGAAGGTTTTGGGCCAAATATACAGAGGATGTCATTTTGGAAATAAAAATGAAAAATTTTCTGTTTAATGTCCATTGGTGGTTGATAAAAAGTAGGCAGGGGGATGCTATTTTTTCAAATTCAATTCGAGCAGATGAATGTTTCAACGCCTAAACTCACCCCATAAGAGTTGGTAGGTTTCCAAAAAACGATGCCAAGCGTAGCCCTCGATCCTTGTTTATCTACTTTTGATATCTGCCAAATTGACTTTAACGGATTCAATCGAGAAAGCCGGTGGGGCCTCCTTTTCCTCGCTCGTCCTCACCCCGGTCCAGCTATAAATCCCATTTGTCAGGGTCCCCGAAGGTGGGAGGCTGGCGGGGTAGAAATTGGCAGAGTCGGCTGATGAACCGCGGATTTATGTTCCGCACTCAGCCCCAGGCACACGCGGAACCCGACACACGCCGGAACCCGCCTCTAATAAATGTCCCTCCCCACCTACAGCTATTCTCCCGAAGGCTAATCAATATGATTTATCCGCCAGGTTAGACATGGCCAAGTGTTATTAATTCACAGGTTTTCCATCAGGGATTCGAAACGGGCTTTATCACATCCAAACGCGTCCTGTCAATTTAGACGAATTTACAACATTCATAAATTACCAAAGATTTCCCCTCGATTATAAATCTATCGGGCGACAAAATTCGTCTTATTCATCCCCTGTACCATCAGCCTCCTCTTGGAATATCATATTTCCTTGCTTCTGAAAAAATGATGAATTCTAAGAATCGCCTTTTCTGATCATTCAAGAACTTTTAGTTCAAGAAAATTAGATAAAAAATTGCTCACTTGTGAGAGCCATTAGTAAAGTGTGCAATTTAATAAGTCCCTAAAAAAAAAGAGTAATTTTTGAACATCGATATCTCCTGAACCGATGAACCGATTTTGGCGTTTGAAAGCTCATTAAACGCAGAATTTAATAATCTTTCTTTTTTACTTCGTAGTTAAGTCCCTAAAATGCATTGTTTTTGCGCTAGAGATAAAAAACTGAAAAAACAGCCAAATTTGGCCTGTTTTTCAAAATAGCGGACGAAGCACATGTGGAGGGGGGTCCTGCAAACATGGATTTGGAATACCCTTATGGTCCTAAACAAGATGAAATCCAAAAATAGTGCACCTTTTGCAATTAAAAACCCTAATGCTCTTGGAATATTTAGTTGAAATCTAGCAATGTTTTTTTAATTAAAAAACCTCGACTTCTGAATTTTCTCGGAGTAGTTTAAAATGGGCCGGGAAAGGTATTCGGATAGTTACTGAGGTGAGAAGAGCTCGGGAAGTTGTAATTTCGAAGAAAATTGTGGCTCCCTTTCTCTTAAGGCGGCTCCAATCCCAGACTATTGTAATACAGAAGCGACTCTTATATTTATAACAAAAAAGAGACCCAACCCCTTCAGAAAACTCTTTTTTTCTTTTTACGAGGTCATTTTCTTTTCGAAGCCGCCGCAATTTCAAGGGGCATTAAAGGAGGAAGGAGCATCACTTTCTAAATCATAACCAGCCTTTTTGGTCAATTGAGTTCGAAAAAGCGAAAACAACAGAAAATTTTTGAGGGCAATTTTAAAACAAAATTAAAGAAAAAGTATTGAAAGAAAATTACAGAAAATTGCTATTTCTTTTCCTAAGTTAATTCGTGTTACGTAAGCCCCGGCTTATGTGGTATTAAACCGTCTGAGTCTGCTCAATTAACAACAATACGATTGATGCAGCTGCAGGAGAACAGAAAAGCTGATTAGAGCCAAACAGCTCCCTAATTCCGGCAAACGCAAAATTACTAACATTAAAAATGCAATTATAAGTATGTCACAACCTGATTTCGAAATTTTGAGTTATTAATGTTTTATTGAAGTATAATGGCAAAGAAAATTTGTTCAGAGGGGAGAGGAAAAATGAAACAAGTGATTTGAATAGTCTATAAATATTTGATTGAATGAAAAACCTGTTGAAAAGTGCATGAAGGAAGGGAGGATCTTGAGGGAGAAGGGGGTAAGAAAAAGAGTTTCTTTCTTCTCACGTGCCCCAACCCATCCGCCACCCTTTACCCTCCTTTAGGATTCATATTGTATGAAGTGTAATTTGAGTCGCGGAGAGAGTTTCGCTCGGGAAACTTGCCCACAATGAAGGGGGGAGTTATAGCCAAGAGGTACAGGGGGGTTGACTGGGTGCTTCGAAGCTAATTGAAAACTTAAACAGTTTCTCTCCTATTATTTTCAGTCAACCCGCCGTACTTCCGCTTTGTCCATTGATCTAAATATTCAATTTCGTTTATCCACAAGGGAGACTTTTGTGTACTTTCTTTCCCATTTTTCCTCTCTTATTTTCTCAAATTTATAAAGAGTGTAAAAAGTTCGTTTTCGATGAAGAATCAAGACGTGTTGGATAGGGTCGGAGAAGCGCCTAATTGGAGTGGTCTGGATATTTTTTGTACCCCCTTCTTTTCTTTTTTAGCTTTTTTACTTCTCGAACCGGTTTCCGGGACGGCTCGGCTGCGTGTCCCTGATTTACAACGGCTCAGCCTCCCAGGGTTACCCATCATGAAGAACCTCAGGACTAGAATCGACAAGTGTTATTACCTAGTTTTAGATTTGTAGCTTAATCGGCGGAGATTTTCATAAAAAGTCTTCACCGTCTGGAACATCAATGGTCATTCACACTACGTTTAAATTAAAATTTACATAAATTTTTTTTAAATGTAAATTCATTCAAATCTTGACATCCTAAAGATGAAAAAATCCAATAAATTATCTCCCAATCTTTTTGGGGAAAAAATTTATAAACAAAAATAAAGGAGGGAAAAAACATAAATTGTTGAAAACTACGAAAAGTGTCAACAAATCACTGAGATGCGGGTTACGTGAAGAGTATGGGGAAATGGGAAAGTATACATGACCCCCTCAGTCGCAGCCTCCCTTGGGATATCGTTTGCTTCACCTCTTTTCGCACAACGACTTCTCCAAGTTTCCCTTTTAACTCCTTTTGAAAAACAAGTCCTTCCTAGGGATTCCTTTTTTTTACCCTTCAACATTTTCCGACCTTTTCATCATTTTATTTACCTTCGTGTTTTATATTTGATGATTAATTTCAAAAGTTATACCTCCAATGTACCAACTCGTTTAAAAAGTGATTTAAAATTAAATCTAAGGGCTTTTTTATTCCAGCCAGATAAACTTTTTGACGTGGTTTTCAGGGGAAATTTTTCCGAAGCGAAAAAAATGAGGCCGCAATCCCTGAAGGCCTTCTTGTTCCGGAAACTTGTGAACTTTAATCGTTTCTCAAGCCTTGTTCGAGAAGTAGGAAAAGTGCCGATTTGGATTTTTTTAAATCCTTTCTAAAAGTTCATTTTTTCAAAAAAACACATTTTTTTTTCTCTCTCTCTCTTTTTGATCTAAACGTTTTAATAGAAACCCCTCTCCACCCTTAATATGTTGAATGTTCACTTCGAGGAAGTTTATTGATTGAAACTTTCCAAGTACTTAATCTTGATTAACAAGTAAATTCTCCTAGAAGCTCGGTTATATTGCACTTGATATTGCCAGTAGATTTTCATTAACATTTCAAACTTAAAAGTACTTATAAAATTAAAAACTTGATCTATATTTCGAAAAAACACAAAAAAAGATACCTAAATTTAATTAATTTAACGAATTGCCTTTATTTTTGAGTACCTCTCTAAGTATCTTAATTAAAAACTTTTTTTTCTCAATAATTGATAGCAAATATTAATTTCATTCCATGCTTGAAAGTACTTACGAAGTTTATAGTAAAATGATAAAGAGCTCTGGCGACTTTTTTAAAAAAACTTTTTTTTTATATAAAGACATAAATTTTTTCCCCTAAAACTATTTTGTACACGAATTCATTCAGCCCTATGCGGCAATATAAAATCTTTTTTGTTGTTCGGATTCGAGTTTTATGTTAATAAATGTCTACTGTTGGAAGGGGTTAAATTATACTTGGCACGCGAGACCCCCAGACTCATATAAGTGAGGCATCAGGCAGACATGGAAATGAAAATTAAGTCTTTTGAGTATTCATTTTTTTAGTATGAATATATTAAATAAACCTCCGCATGATAATACAGGTGAAAACTGTACCTTAGTAAGAAAAAAATTGTCCTAGGCACAGTATCGTAATAAGTGACTTTTCTCACTTAGGGTTTTGTTTTATGTGTATTTCGGTTAAACTTATTCTAGTTATAATCTAATTATTCGTTATCGAGGAGACCGCACCTCAGGATTACAATCGTAATAAATTGGGAAAATAAATCAGGAAAAGTTAAATTAAATTCAAAAATTGGCTACCGGACGGGAATCGAACCCGCGTCTTCGAATTGGTACTCCAACGTGCTATCCATTACACCACCGAGAACTGATAATGGACAACATTTCAGGAAGACAATCGACAGCTTTCGTTTTCTCAACCGTTTGGCGCCACTTTTCAAATCTCTTCAAGTTTTCTTTCCTTATTTGGTAAATTCAGAAACAATTGAATGGAATACCTCTAGTTGAAGGACTTTCAGTCGGGAATATTTGAATTTACCAAATAAGGAAAGAGAACTTGAAGAGATTTGAAAAGTGGCGCCAAACGGTTGAGAAAACGAAAGCTGTCGATTGTCTTCCTGAAATGTTGTCCATTATCAGTTCTCGGTGGTGTAATGGATAGCACGTTGGAGTACCAATTCGAAGACGCTGCTTCGATTCCCGTCCAGGTGCCAATTTTTGAATCGAATTTAACTTTTCCTGATTTATTTTCTCAATTTATTACGATTATTCTAGTTATGTATATAGTATGTAATTGTTATGCAGAGGGTATGTACACTGCACGTGTGTATAAATCATGTATACTGTAAATAAAATGTATGTTCACACAGTACATACAGCACATACAGCAATGGTGATTTTTAAATTTATCAAATCAATCAATAGGTATTCTACTTTTTATTCCTTTTTTATTTGAAATAATATTGTCTCCTGTAGGGAAAATTTTTTGGGTAAATCGAGCGCGAACGATTTCCATACGTCCTCTGATGACCGTAGGCTAGAGGACGTGGCTTTGAATAAATTAAGCAAAATGAAAACAGAACGTAGTTTATGACAATTTTATTTTCATTTTTCAATCAAATCTTTTATTTTCATTCCGTAGAGCTTCGTTTATTTTATCGATCGGGATGCTCTGGGTACATCTAGGGAGCCGTAGCCCTCCCGCATCGTCGGTTTTCTCCCTTTTTTCTCCAAGATTAATCATGAAGACGCATCTAGACCATCCGTCCTTGATTGCAGGCTTGAGGCATACGACGACTGAGAGACTGTTGCTTCCAACTCACGTTTTCCGTGCTACCTCAATCTTATTTTTAAATCTATTATTTTCCACCGTGGGACAAGTTAAATACTCAGTTTTAACATCAGATTTCTTAATCGGGGCCTTAGAAAAGGAAAAAATGTATAATTTCGCTCATGTTCTGCGGCGATATTCTTGTTTTACAACCTCGGACAATATCATAAAATCTGGTTTAAGGCAATTTTTAATTTATCTTTAAATCCATCAATGTTCCCCCTTCGTCTTTTTATCATCCTGTAAACTTTTAAATAGTACTAGAGTTTCTGCATCATTTTTTTATATTTTAACCTTTTTTTCATTCAAAGAGACAAAATTGAGGACGCCAAATCCAATAATGTTTGATTTTGAGTCAGAAACATCCTTTGTTTCTTTTATAAGCCGTTCAAAATAGATTACGAGCCAACTTTTACTCGGGAAGTCGTCCTAAAGGATATTGAAACAAGAGGAAAAACCTTTTAAAATTTATTTCAGTTTAAAAATAATCGAGAGAAAAAATTAATAAAATTTAATTTCTCAACCAGTTTTCCCCCCTTGATAAACAATGTGGAGGTCAATTAAAACGAGAGAAAAACTGGGCAATTTTAAGGTATTCAAAGGGTAAATGGATACAGTAAAATGGATATCGATTTCGAACCTTTCCATCCCGAGGGATTTCGACTTATCTGACATTCACGAGATTTGTTTTTTCATTTGTTAATTGAATTTTTCGTACCTATAAACTTTTTTTGAACAGCCTAGTATGTTTTTAAGGACATAATCCTCTTATTTTTGTATTAAGAACACGAATGACGCAGGGAATAAAATTGGAGTGAAATTGGATTACGTGAAAGGGACGTGTTTGAAAATTTACCGTGAAGGATGTCATAATTTAAAAAACGAAATAAATCATTCAGGATGACAAACTCGAAAGATCGTTTTAAAAATAAGTTTTATGATTTAAATCCAGCCTATAGGCTGAATAACTCTTTTGTTGACTTATATGAGAAAAAATCCATTTCGGTTCTATGCAGATCCATTCACATATTGTAGCAGTACAGGTTGAAAGGGGGGAAATTCTCACACAGGAAATTAAAGTAAGCCGGTGAGGGGGACGTAGCTAATGGAATACCGAAATACGTCAGCAATTTGCAATCCTAATTGTACGCAAGAGAGGCTGAGCCGTGAAGTTATTGCTTAAATTAAACTGCAACCATTTCACCCCATGAAGACAATGCAGGGATATCATTCCTGGGACCAAGTTTAAATTAAAAGCCAGAGAAGTCACCCAGGAGTCTTTCACTATAATATTGGCTTCTGGTTGTCTTCGAGGGTCGGGTTTCATTATTCAAAAATCTTTGGAACACAGAGGGGGTGTATGAGTTAGTCACCGATAACAATGTGCCCGTCAGCCATCTGTCCTACGAAAACAGAAGCCCTTTAAACTTGTTTATCGCTTCCCCTCTTTTTTTCCCACCCAGAATAGGACTTGAATTATTATTTTATTTTGATCACTCCTAAATTGCCTTTCGAAAATATTTTTCTGAAATCCGTTGATAGTTTCCAGGTGGCACGTTTCAACATTCGTCATAAATCATGTTTGATCAAAAGACAAAATTTACGGTTTTTTAAAACATCGCTTTGTTCCGCTCTGAAAACTAGTTCTATATTGTGAAACATTTCTTTCACAATTCTTTTATTTTGGCCAAACCTTCTGAATGCAAATGATATCAGAGACATAAAATAGAACACTTGGGAAGTTTTATTTTGTTTTTGCCTTGATTTTTTCTCTCTTCTTTTCTTTGTACTGCTAACTATGCATATGATAGTTTTCTCCATAATTAGTAATGTGCTCAAGGAGGGGGATTTTGCCATATTAAATCATATTTCGAGTAGCTCCCATCTAACCTTTGGAATGGCAAAAAACCTGATCTCTGATAAAGTAAGAAAATTGAAATTTTCCATTCTAAAGGTACCTGTTTGGTTTAGTTATGCATTCTTATTTTTCTTCAGACCTAGATTTTGGATGAGGTCGAAAAATGATTTTTTTTTAAGTGAAGAAAAGTGGCCATTCTTTCATTTGTGGACTGTACCTGCTTAAAAGTCCATTTAAACCTCAGAATGTTCTTCCCTTTAATTTTTAAAACACTTTCATTAATTTAAAATTTGTTAAATCCTTGTTTTTAGACTTAATTTAAATGTACTCTGTCGCTATTGATTTTTCACGTTCCCTGTATCTTTCTGGTAGAAAAAACATTTGCTTAGGAATAGTGTTTAGACTCGTTTTTTTGAGTCGTAAACGATTACTTACCAGCGAAAACTCATCAAGTTGGATAAGAGGGCCTTACTAAAGTCTCCAGTTAGGAGGGTAACAAATGAGACTAAGTTCCTGAGGTATAATGTGTATCTAATGGTGTTCTCTAATCGTCCCTGGATCTACAAGCCCATCTCACATAGGGATTTGTCCACATCTCCCTCTTTTCTTCCGTTTGCACTTTATCAGACGATAAGAACGAAGAAAAAAAGGAAAGGCTTAATTGTAAAAAGATATTGATGGAATCATCAATAAAAAATTCAATTTATGCTTTATTCATTATTTAAATATAGGTCTTTGTTAAAGGAAAAAAATAGATTCAACACCTTTGTTATGCCACATGAAGAAAAAAAGAGGGTTTCTTCAATGGGACCCAAATCATACTAATTTCTCCCACCTTCTCAATTTTTTTCCTTCTTCGAAATCACACCTCGGAAGACCATAGATCGTCTTTTTTCAAATCCGGTCGCTCCCGCAATCTTCACACATTTTTTTCTTGGTCGGGGTCGTTATATCGTCTTGTGCCTCTAAGTATCGAAGCCGATAAATCCAAGCCGTGGGGGCCAATTAAGATAGCGTTTGTGTTTTGATTAATGATCTCTGGTAATTGGTTCATTCCATATCGGTTACAATAGTGTAAACCATTGGGGGCATACAGGTGGAAGGATCGCTTTCCTAAATGTTTTCCCCTCGTTCAACTTCAGTTAATTACCTTTCTATATCAAACTTAAGTTAATAATACATCGATATCTCAAAATAAATTATAAATCATTTTAATAGTAGTTACCTAAATTTAATAAAAAGAGAAAGCAAAGCAAAATGTGCACTATTCAGATTTTCACACCTCGATTTTCAGATTTATCATCTTGTTTAAGACCAATAGGTAGTTCTAGATCCAAGTTTTTGTCTCCCTTCTAATTCTGTTATTTTGAAAAAACGGTACCAAATCGGCACTTTTTCAGTTTTTGACCTCTATCTCGAAAACTACGAGTTCTACCAACTTGACCACTAAGTACAAAATGAAAGATAATTAAAATTTGCTTCTAACGACGTTTCAAAAGTTAAAATCGGTTAAGCTGTTTAGGAGATATCGATAGTCAAAGTTGACCATTTTTTGCAGTTCAGATTTTTATATTTCTCATTATACCATACATTCAGTCCTCTCACGGGAGAACAGAATGGCCCAGAAAATTGAAACTAGTTTCATTTAAAAGATTATAAACTAAGGAGTTTTCTACTGTCAATATATACCTACTCCGTACTGCGTTTCTAGATAATCAAAATCTCCCATAAGGATTAAGAGGAAAAAAATCATTCCAAAATGCATAAAACGAAGGATATTTTTAATCTCCATGTCAGATAATCACCTCGGTTATAAAATTGCTTTTTCGGACTTGTCTCGTCTTTTAAAGATTTCCTTCAAATAAAGTAACCTAAACTTTTTAATCCTGATCGGTTTGCTATTCGAGTTGTATTTTATCGGGCGTTTGGAATAAAAAAGGCTCTAGATCATTGGTTTAAAATGAACCGGCTTTCTTCCTGTGTCATATCAATACTTTATCACCTTCTTATAAAATGGGAACGAAGAAAGAAAAATAAACCTTCAACATTAAGAAAGAAAAATCGGTTACCAAAAGTAAGCTTTACAAATGTTTAAATAAATCGATTTTTTCTTCCAATCATAACAAATTGTAATAATTTTGTTTACTTCATAAAGCTTTTTCTTGGAAAATGTGAAAATCTTTGTTTTTAAGAGGCTTTTCAGATGCTTTACGAATTCAGTGACAAAGGGTTTCATCCAAAACAACAAAATATCGACCTGAAAACGTTCAAAAACGAGATTGACGCGAAACAGATAAGGACGTTTTGAGAAATTTACAAAGAGCATTCACGTCCGAGGTTTTTCTTCGAACAAAGCCGTTTACTACGGGAGTGGCTGTCCGATAAGAAACGTGTGGTTTTTCACGGGGATTCTTTCATAATCGGATTTCCTTTTAACGTTCTATGAGTGACCCGGACATGAGGATTTTATCGCAGTAAGTCCTTTACAGACTATTCTTTAAGGATTTCCCTGACGGCTTACAACGTCTCAACAGCTTTTCTAAATATCTGCCTACATTTTTCATCGAATCGATAAAAAGTTACTATTCCGAAATGATTTTCCGTTTAACTTTTGAAAATTTTTGTTTGCATTTCAAATTGGTTCTGATTCAATTCCCGTCCGTTTCCGTGTTTACACGTTCTGACATGAGTGTTTAGTATGCCGAACGAATCTGTCACCGCGTCAAACATGGTTATTTCGATTTAAGCGTTGGAACTATTTGAAAACGGAAGGATCATAGGCTCTTGAGCTCAGGGATGACCTCAAAATTTAGATACGATTCATCACATTTATTAGAATTTCCAAAGTCAATAAAGAAAAGTGAGTGTCTTGGAGGACATGGAGCGTAAATTGGTCGGAGGGTTTATTCTAAGGAGACGCCTCTAGAGCTCAATCGAGAAATAAATGACCCGTCCAAGACAGATTCGACATCTCGCCCTTTCACCAGTTTCTACTCAGTAGCCGTAAACAACGCCTCATTTCATTTTTTTAAAGGTCATTTCAACCAAAACAATATAGATAATTTTTTTATGATCCTCAGAACACTGATTAACTAGAACGCTATTAAATTTTTTGGATGAAAGTTATTGATTTTAATGCGGAATATTGAGGTAAAAGAGAGGCAAAAAAAATTGATCTGGATACGTATAGGAAAAAATATGAGAGGCTGAAAGCGACAAGAGGTCGGCCGACGGACGACGGGTATTTGCTTAGTTGGGGCTCCTTTCCGTTTGGGTTCGCTCTCGTAGCGCCTGCTCGCTGGGCCGCTTCAGTCGTTTGGCTGCTACCGCAGAGGCCACAGTCCGTCGTGATCCTTCCCCGTATCTCCTACGAGACGCCCGTGTCAGCCCTAAGTAAAACACGTGAATCACAATTTTAAAACGGATTCGCCCTTTCAACCTTTTTTTTCTCCCTTTTCTAAATTTTTGTTTATAAGTGTTCAGTGTTTACCTATATTTCGTTCAAACGGATTTTCCCGCTAATAATCCAAAACCTGGGAAAAATTTTTTTCCAATATCGTGACAGTTCTGACTTTTTGTGATTTTTCAGTGGTGGATTTAAAAATCAACTTTAGTGTCGAATTTTTTTTTCTCGATTTTGGATATTTCATTTTTGGAGCTCAATATAAGGTAAAATTTTCATAATTTTATATCAATAAATAATTTAATTGAAAAAAGCCCAAAAAAGTTGTATATAAAGGGTTGTCAACCACGTGGAAACTCACCAAGCTTACCAGCGAACCTGAACGTTCATGACGTTAATTATTACAATCTACAAACCTCGTTGGTCATGTAAACCCACATTTGACAATAGTCTACTATTATCCAATAAAAACACAAAAATCTTCAATTTTTCTGGAATTTTTTTTTCCTCAGAATTAAACTATTTACACTAAACTTCTTTCTGATATTTTTGGAAATTGGCGATGTCATAAATTATTTTGAAATTAAATACAAAAAAAAATTAAGCCGAACATGCGAACGGTAAATGGAGCTTCTTTTTATTTTTATATTATATTCGCGTGATATCACCCAATAAAGGACGAAAAGACAAATAAAAATACGCTTTTTTAGTCTTCTTTTAGATTTATTAAATTTTTACTTTCTGTATTACCTTTAGTGACAGTAATTTTATTAGCCGAATTTGAAAAAACGATATTTGAAACGTTTTTCTCATATTTTCTGCGCTATGAAAAGATGCCTTTATCATAAACTTTTTTCAAACCTTCATTTTTCATTGATTTGTATACTAAATTCATAAAAAAATATTTTTAGACTTTATTTTGAACTTTATATTCCATCATAGAAGTCGACGTTGGGTATCCTTTTGATAGCATCATTCCAATTGCGACCCCTCTAAAAATATGCATTATTTATATAGATCGAAAATATTATGATTTTTATACCTTTTTTCAAGGCAATATCAATTTATAAACAGCATCTGCGGATCTTGGACTTCAATCTTCTAGTTAGGATAATTCAAAGGATCCTCAATTCAATCATGAGTTAAACATTTGATTTTTTGGATGTTAGATAACCAACCATTACAAAATTACAACAAAGAACCTGGCCTAAAATAAAAGAAAATGAATTAATTATTTAAAAAATGTTCTTTTATTGAAGAATTTTTTTTATTGAAGGGGACCTCGTAGTCCTAATTAGGCACACGTGTAAAAAAAAAAGTTCTCTTGATAAAAAAAAGGACGCATTATTTTTTTTTCTTTTCTCCACTTCCAGTAGCTTAGATTCTTGAAGCCTGAAGAAGTAAAAAGGGGGATCGGGTTAGCTTTTGAAGTCTAGGCACGTTTTAGGGTACGTCAACAGTACTTCATCCCTGGAGGATTCAACTCCGGCCTCATTATCGCTTTACAATTTTTTCCCTTCTAGTCTATTTTTTGGGTTAAAAATCAAAATTTCGAATCGCTTTCGATAATAACGAAACGATCCTCCTATTGTTTTACGGCTCCCCCGAGTTTTCGAGGAGAGGGTGAATATTCAATATCCGGTGCTCCTTCAATGCATCAGGTATGCATGACGGGGGAAAGCTACACCGCTTTACGTGTTTAGCATCTGGCCCCTTATCTCGGCCAACAAAACACCTCCTGTTTTTCAATGCAAGACCAAAAAGAAAAACTATTGAATTTATTTTAAGACACCATTTCAATCAATAAATTCTATTAAGTATTTTATTTAATTATATTACAACTGATAGATGTTTTCTATATAAATATTGACTCTAATAAAATTAATTAACTTATAAATAAAGCAAAATAATAGAGCGATTCAATTGTACACTAATCAGAGAAATTTCCAGTTTACGTGAAAAGTCACTTAAAACAAATCGATCCGATTTAAAAATGACACTAGAGCCAATTGTAACTGCTAATTGGAAAATGTTAGGTACATAATTTAAAATAAATTTAATGTTGAATAATACTCTAGTTGTTATGGATGCATTTAAATATATAAAAAATTTCGAGATCAATACTCCAGTTCCCGGAAAGTAAGATCGAACAATCGATTTAGCCCACCCTATAAAATTCATAAGATCGCCACTCATAAAAAAATAGCATTTTGAAACTTTCACTAACGAGGGACTTGAATTGCTTTCCAGGAAGGATTAATCTATTTTAAGCTAAAAATAGGATCAAATCAAATAAATGATGAACTTTTCAAATTATGATTTAATATCGAATGTTTAATTTTTTAGGGCTTTCAAAAATTTCAACCTGTTTTTAAAGGATTAATATTTAAGTAGAAGAGATTTTCATGTTGATGACTGAGCGGAAGTTGTCTAATTCGTGTTTGTGAAGAGATAAGGTGAAGTTGGGGAAAAGTAGAAGCCCCTTTTCGCGTGGGGGAATGGCATCCATCTCCTCGGACGCGGACGTTCGTCGATTCGAAAGCCCTCCCCCTAAATAAAACAAGGTCTTTAAGAGAGCCCAAAACGGGGCGCGTTTATTATTAGTTCCCACGCGAGCGACCCTTACGCAAATATCATTATCTCGCCCTGATCCCGAGGTCATCCTTTTACACCCTTTAACCTCCCCACTTTCAAAATCGAATAATATAAAATTAATTTTCACCCCTCGCTTATAAAAATTGACATCCTTAACTTAATTTGAAGGCAAAATTGAATTTTTATTTTCCCTCTTGTTTTTAAAAAGCCAACCCAATTTATAAAGTTGATCATTATTTTTTCTTAATTTTTATTTTAATATCTGCAATTAGAGTTTTAGGTCAAGTTTTCCTCATTTTTTTACAGTTAATTTTTTTTTCCTTTGAAAAAACACTAAAAAATGTTGTGAAAAAGGCCTATAATTTTTTTTAAGCTTATTGATATTAGGAAAAATGTATGCTTTTATTGTAAATTTTACAATTTTTTCTTTGTTGTGTTCCATCAGGGACATAAAAAAAAAAAGAGGAAAAAAAAGTTCGTAAAAAACCGTCATTTCCTCTTTTTCTCCTAAGCTCGTAAAATGCATACCTAATAAAATTATTGACGTTTGCCTCCCTAAAATATACAAAAGGTCCTTCGAATATTGCAGGATAAGTTTTATGACTTAGTGATGTTTTAGGAGATTTTGGGATGTCCTGCTTGAGCTAATAAACGGAAATTCCATTTTATACGAGGGTGTTAAAAAGGTAGTCTTGTTAAAAATTCTTTTCGGAACTATGAAGACATAGTTTGGTCCCAAGAGACACTTCCCACGAGAAAGATTTCAATTTGTTTGCCTAAAAAAAAAATCCCAAAGATTCTTCGGAGTTCATTAGTAAAGGATGCTGAAAATTAGGTAATTTAGGCTTTGGAAGGCGATTATTTTTATACGGGAGGGGTAAAATAAAAATAAGAAAGTCGACCGACCGGTTTTACTCGGTCCCTGCTAGAATTATCCGATAAAAATGATTCCTTCAAGGAAATCTCATTATGAGCCAGCCAAGTGTTCACAACTTAAATGAACCTCGATTCCCGAAAGCTCCTACGACTAGATTAGAACCGATTAGCTTTGTTACACAGTTATTTGAATCGGAATTAATAGGGGAGGAATTTAAGCGAGTGAATCTTGAATGGCGCCTTGTCAGCTCAACTTTATGCCTCCTCATTCGAACTTAATTACTACTAAGTCCCTTTAATTGTTTAAATAACTGTGCCAGGGCCCTTCTCCCCCAATCCCGAGTTAAATCCTTTAAAGGCTTACAGATTTAAATGAACTGAAGAATTAATAAGGTTCAACCCTCTTGAGATTCCCGGAAATTATCAAAACGAATTTAATTTGAGGCTTATCAAAATTTTAACGAAATTTTTGAAGATGTCAAGTGTTTTGATTTTGTGAATTAAGACATTAATTAAAATGAAATTTAATTAAAGGGTTGATGAAAAAAAAAGTTATAAAAAGCTACATTAGGTTTCTTCCGTGCCGGTCACCCTAAACCGTAACAATATTTTAAATCCCACCCTCTTCCAAGTGCTCTTCTTCACCCCCTCGACTTCACCACCGCCCCGTTTCTTCCTGGTTTTTAATCCCCGGCTTATTACATGCATGGTTTAACCCCAATGTACACGAAGCGACGAGACTTGAATTGTAAAGTCTCCGGAAAACTCCACAAATGTTTTTTATCCGAGGCACCTCTAGTGAGAGGCTCCTCTTTTTTTAAAACCCTCTCCCCCGCCTCCCTACACAATCTCATGCCCTGTTCTTACTTTTTAATTACTAAATAAAACAAATTATTATCCCTCTCTCCCTTTTTTCCGCCCACGCACTCTCGAAAAACGGATGTTTAACTTTTTTCGCTTTTATCTCGTATTTAAAATAATGAAAACCAAATAATAAATTTTCCACCATTTCCTTTTATCTTGCTTTTTTAACTTTCTGTGTTTCCCCATCGATAATTGCACAAAAAGACTTTTTTTTTCTTTTCTTCAATTTGAAGAACACATCCAAAAAAAGATTTCATGTATGATCGCATTAAATGGTTTAAACTTAGAATATCAACAAGTGGATGAAATTTGCTATTTGAATAGAAGTTCAAAACCTGAAACTTCGAATTTCGAGATGGAAGCACAGAGAAAATTAAAATGATATTTTTCGAGGTTTTTAAACAAATTCTCTAAAAATGCTTAATCCAAACTCGGAACCCTCAATGCCGATGGCTTATTAATTCAGTCAATAAAGTATGAAATTGGGTAATCTCGTTGAAGTGGGTTAAAAGTGAACCCTATATGGTAATATATAAATTGTTGGTTAAAAAATTCCGAAAGTATCTGAAGTAAAAAAAATTAGCTTCGCCGTATAATTGAGTTGGGTCCCCCCTTTTCTATTAAAACTTTCTGAAACCAAAGTGACCAAACTAGTTACTCCATCTACTTAAAAACCGTGTGTAAAACACTTAATTACTTTTTTCTTCCAAATCTATCAAACGAACCATTAAATCATCCATCAATGAAAAATAATTAATCCGGTTTTTAAATTTACATAACTTAAAAATTGCACTCCGGGAGGTGGAAGGGGGAAAAAAAATACCGTTGGCATAACAAGGTTGTTAGGGAATGACCCTGTTTTATGAATTATGTCAAAATTAATAAGATGTCGATTACGTCGTTAAA
Organism: Orius laevigatus; assembly: GCA_018703685.1. Classification (NCBI taxonomy): domain Eukaryota; kingdom Metazoa; phylum Arthropoda; class Insecta; order Hemiptera; family Anthocoridae; genus Orius; species Orius laevigatus. The sequence goes on from JAGWEN010000071.1 coordinate 188,115, forward strand.
AGACCCCTAAAGGGCTTTCTCTTCTCCGATATTATAAACTCAGAAAAGGAAAAATTTTTTGATATAAAATCGACTCGATAATCGCACAAAAATTCAAGTTTTCCCGAACGATCCACTCGATGGCCTGAATAGATTGTCGACCCGCGTGATAAAGCGATTTCTTTTTGTTTTATTATTCCAGCAAAGAAGAAGCGATTTTTATCGTATTTTGAAAAATTGGGGTTCCCTCATTCCGCGACCTCTATTGGCTTTAGTGTGAATTTTTTCCTTGTGGCGTCTATTATTAGTTATTCAGTATTGCACTAGGTTTTTAATGGTATAGTAAGTCCAAGGATAAAACCTTTTGTTGTCAGTGATAAACAGCGAAAATAGAGTGAATTTTCATCCAAGTGAGTTTGCGCGGTTAGTCTAGTAAAACTGGCTGGTTGAATGAAAAAACTCAATTTCCACCATAGGCGTCCCTTTGCTTCACCCCCTGGAGGTTAGAACGGGTTATAAAGGCCTCTTTTTCTGAAAAACGTGTAAACCATATTTCTGAGAAAATAAAAATGTCGGGTGCTCATATTATGTGGGTAGAATAAAAATCTAAATGAAAAGACGTGAATGTAGGTTCCGTGTTTAAAACAATAAAAGAGAAGCCGCGGGGTCGGAGGGTTAATTCACCCCTTTTACCAAGGCTATTACTTAGGGTTTGTTTAACGGCGATGCATTAGACTCGAGCCCGGGTGTAATTACTCAAGACTATTTATCATCATTCATTGCACCCCCAAGTCAACTCTCACTTGGATATCTTTATAAACAGAGTCTTTCACTCAAACGATTAAGATCCGGAGACAAATTATTTCCAACTCAATAAAAACTCCAAAGTTTCGATTAAAGTTTAACTTTTAAAAGTCCATCGGAGTTAATTTAATAATTTATATTCACCATCTAATTATAAATTTTTTTTTCTCAAACAAAAGTTATAAAATTAAGACATTTTTATCTTCTCAAGATTTTTATTTTATTTTTTTTATTCTTAAAATGTTGAAAATTCTCAGGATGCTTAAAATACTTGAGTTTCGGGCAGGTAAATAAAGGTCACGAAATAAATTCTAATTATCACTGCTACCTGAGATGGGAACTATTTTTTTTTATACTTCAGAAGCTGATGTTATATGTAGAGGAAAAAATATAAAAGAGTCTTGAAGTTCAGTGTGAAGGGTGAGTTGGGGTGGAAGGGATCAAGATAGCAGACGGTGGGCCTCGCGTGTCTGAACAATATCAGTGTCGGAACCGGCACCGGTTCCAAGGGTTGTAATTGTTCCCAAGTACACGGATTTTTCGGGGGTGAGGATTAGGTTTTTAACATCGTTTGGTCTACTTATAAAAGAGTTAGTGTATCAAGGTTGCTGATTTTTGATCCAATTCAATTGATACTATCAGGGTATCAAGGTTATCATTTCGACAAGACCCTTTTCAGTCAGATTTTAAAGAAAAAGACTCTTTTTAGCCTGATTTTGACCCATTTGACAAGATAAGACGCTTTTCAGATAGATTTTGACCCTTTTGCGACTAGAGAAGATTCCTTTCGGACTGATTTTGATCCTTTTTGACAAGTAAAGACCCTTTTCTGACAGATTTTAAAAGAAAAAGACTCTTTTCAGCCTGATTTTGGCCCAGAGATGATCCTTTACAGACTGATTTTGATCAGTTTTTGGCAAGAAAAGACCCTTTTCAGTCAACTTGAACTTTTTTGACAAGAAAAGACAAGGATCAAAAGTCAGGCAGATAATCAGGTAGCCTACTCTAGCTGGCACACCATGTATGTAGGTCAGAATTATTTATAATCCTAAACTATTGATTAGGTAAGTTATAATTCCAAGAAGAATGTTGTTCAGGGGTTGTAAATAATTTTTTTGTGACTGATTGTTTTTGTTGTTTTCGCCTTATAAAAAGTTGTAAATTATAATTTGACGTAAAATGTGTTTGTGATTATTAGAATGTTTTCTAGACAAAAGAATTATAAAACGGTTTTTGTTTTTTTCTTTTGACGCCTCATATCGACCGCAACTTCTCGATTGGATGGACGGGCAAACAAATTTTAAAACCCTCCCCTTTTCATCCACTTCCCTTTTCGTCCGGTTTGTTTTTGCTAACTGCGTTTATATCCATTTGGGGATAATTAAAACGGAATTTGTTTGCTTACGCCTTTTATATTTAGGGAAAAAAGTCATCCTCTCTAAATCTGTAGGATTTTGATCCAATAGTGAATAGCTTTGCAAACAGAGTTGCTTTTATTACATCCTCGTTTGTATGACGCCTCTTTCAAGCTATAAATTTTAAAAAAAGTTTATAAAACGTTTTTATGTGGAAAGAATTAAAAATTATTTATTTAGCGGTTTTAAATAATACAAAAGGGGTCTTGTTAGACAAGTGAAAGGGGGAATCAAAACATTCCGGAGAAATTTCAATTCAGTAAAATCCCCACTTCAGATGGTAGTATTTAAGGGGTCAGTCGTTTGGGCCTAAACCCCACTCGGCCTACTTTCAACATAACCTAATCTCGGCATAAATATTTCGTCCGAAATTATTCCGAATGGTGTTTATGCCCAAACGACTGAAAATAAAGAAAAAAATAAGCCTTTTTTTGTTAATTTAAAAACGTTGGAACAGTCGTTTCGGCCTAAACCCCACTCGGCATACTTTCAACATAACCGAATCTCATCCGAAAATAGAAAAAAAAATGTATAAATTAACAAACGAGCCAAATTAAACGTAAAACTTGCCCGAATCACTTAAATGATCGTTTTATTTCATAAAACGTTGAAAACCATTGGGCCTAAAAGCAAATGGGCCTAATAACTTGTCGGCATACTCTCGGCATAAAACAGAGAAAGAAATAGAGTGGAGGGGGATGGCCTGTTCCCCTCTTTCTTTATACCTCCTCGTTCCGCGTATTTCGAACGTTACTTATATTAATTGGGAGTTACGACAACAGAGAGCGTCCGTCTGCACTTACTTCTTCTCTCTTACAACAGAACGCGCTTCGAAAACCGAATCTCGAACGAAGGATTTTAATTAGTAGCTATATCATCATCATCAAGTCAAAAATCGGGGCCGTGGAACCCTGAATTGTGGGCTCTCTTCTCTGTTAAATTGTATAATATGAACAGGATGGCAGTAGGCGTTTAAGAGCTTCGAGAAATTTTCTCCTCCGTCAACACCACCCTTCCTTCGGCGGGACCACCCCGGTCGGTCGAAATTGTATTTGCAAATCGAACTCGCGTACGCTAATTTCGCTATAATTAACCGATCTTAGACTTATTTTATATCAATCTTATTGTTTTTTCGAGAGCAATACGATGGGACTATTAATAATTAGTTCTAATCCTTCGTTGAAGGATGTTGAAGGGATTACTCCGCCTGTGCTAAACAGGATCTAATGAATATTTTGTAATATTTTTTTTTTAACCATATAATGTTACATCTAATTAAATAACAATTTTTTTATTGTTTCCAGTACTATGAAGTTTAGCATGCCGTTTTTCTTATAAGTTATAACTACTGTGTTAAGATGATGATACCACATTTGCATACGAATTTTAAAAAACTATTCTGTATATTTGACCTAAAATTCGCTAATTATTATACCTGTACATAAAAGCTTTCCAATAAAATTTCTCAACTCAAAAATTTGAGCGAGACTGGACAAAACATCGGTTATTATAGTCTAACTTCTTACCTAAAAGTCACACAGAAAAAAAAATCAAGTTCTTTTTTTTGAAAATCGAAAAACACATCTTTATACACCCAACAAGGTTTTTTTGGTTCTACAGCGAAACTAAAAGTCACTAAGAAAAAATTTATATAATGTTTTATGCCCCAAATCAAGAGATCTATAAATTTAAATTTCGTGGTCATTGGCCTAAAAAACGTAGTTTCTTGATTCGTCAATAATTCGTTACTAGTTCGTTTAACGATCATACTAATTAAGTTCTTTTAGGTAGAAAATTCAAAAATCTACAACTTTGTATTTAGTGATTGTTGGCGTGGGCTGCGTGGTTTTGGAGTTATTCGACTTTTAAAAAAATCAAAACGCGATTTCCGATTTGGTGAACTGGGGAGCGAGAAACATGGAGATCTCGAAAACTTAATTCTATTGAACAATGAGTTTTTAGAAGTTTATTTTTGGCCAAATTTTTTCAAATAAAGAATAATGGAGCCTTTAAACCCGTTTTTTGGCCCTTACACCGCGTCAAGAACCCATCAAATTGTGAATTAATGGAAACAAAATTTTGGCGCCAATTATTTCAAATTAAGTTCGCTCAAATATGATATTTATTTAATTATTCCACGGGATGAATTAATTTGGTCGAGCTCAAAATAGGGTGATTCTGTTATGATCATCGATTCTTGGGTTAAATACAAGCTTTATTTTTCGTTTTTATTATAAATCGCGGAGGGGCCCCCCGTTTTGAATTCACGGAGTTGTTCCTTTAAACCACAAGTAGAAGGGAGCTAATTTAGATTATTAATGATTTCTAATGTTAATTAAATTAATTATAAAATCCGCCGAAACAGATCAATTAATAGTATTACCCTGTTAATAAATGATAACTGATAAGGAATGATACCGTTAACTTTCATAAAAATCTTGATTACTTTGAGAAAAATTCAAGATACAATGACGATACTTAAATAAGAATACTTTTTAGAACTCAAATTGATAGTTCTGAACTTAAAAAATCTCAAAAATAAGTCGTTGCTAATCATAATAATAAAAGACCGCGAAAGCCGGGATTTCTGAAATGCAATCGCTTCTCTAGTGAAAAATTCAGCTTTAAACTACATACCTATTTCCTTGTCTAATCGATCGAAATAAATAGGGAAAACTGAATAAGAAGCTATTAATTGACTTATTTTCTTATTAGAACTTTTTTGTCCTAATATACTCGCTTTACGATGAAGATGGGTCAAGACTCAGCATTTCTTGGGTGACCGTACACTCTCGATCGAACTTTTAGTATAATCTTAATTTAAACCGTAAAGGATTGTCTTAAACCACCAAAGAAGTAATTTCATCATCATTTGTTCTATAATATGCCGATAAAACACAAGATTAAGCTCTCTGAAACTAGTAAATTCATCAATTTAGGATAAAACTTCAGTAGGGAGGTTCAAAAATCGAAACATTCGCGGGCGAATCGAATTTATTCGATTCTAAGTAAGATATACTAAAATGCAAAATTGATTCTAACTAAGTTTACATCGCCTATAAATGAGGAATTTTTGACCATAAATGGGCTCAAACTCAATCAAAATATAAAAGAAAAAAAAATTATAAAAAATTTGGTCTTTAGGAGTGTTAATATCAAATTATGACCAAATTATGGCTCTAGAAATCATAGAACAATTATTTTAATCTTCTACTACCGTAAAATTATATTGTTAAAACTATGCAAATTAGGAAGACGAAAGTAGCCGGGAGGGGGTAGAAAGATTCAGCTTTTCAAAAAATAAGAGCCGTAGAGAGGAGGAGAGCGAAAATCGTAAAAACGGAGCTCCTCTCGAATCCTGCTACCCTATGCCATAAAACACACGAGTAGCCCGAAATCCAGGCTTTTGCGGCCCCACAGTGAGTCAAAATATAAGTTTTTGAGCTTGATGATGATGATGCTATTAAAAATTAACGATATGCAAATTAAACTTAACCCTTTTCTTTTTCGGGTGAAATCTATAATATATTCCATCTAAGCGCTATCCGTTGGTGAATCACCGAGTTAAAACTGTACGAGTGTCTACATCGAGGAACCAGAGTCCCCCCTTACCAATCTCATTGTCGTTAACCCTTTTTTCGCCTGAGAATCGGTTATGTTGAAAGTAGGCCGAGTGGAGTTTAGGCCGAAACGACTGAACGTTTTTAAATTAAAAAAAAAAAGAAGTTATCTTTTGCTCTATTTTCAGTCGTTTGAGCCTAAACCCCACTCGGCATAATTTAATCCGAAATTTTTATTCCGAGATTCGGTTATGTTGAAATTATGCCGAGTGGGGTTTAGGCCCAAACGACTGTTCCAACGTTTTTAAATTAACAAAAAAAGGCTTATATTTTGCTCTATTTTCAGTCGTTTGGGCCTAAACCCCACTCGGCATAATTTCGGACGAATTTTTTAGGCCCAGATTCGGTTATGTTGAAAGTAGGCCGAGTAGGGTTTATGCCGAAATGTATACACCCGTATTTAAAACTGGCCGTATTTTATTTAGAATGGAGGGTCGAAGTTGGAAAAGGGGATTCGGGAAAAACCAAAGGCGTGTTCGGTTAGTGCGAAGGGTTGTCTTTTTCATTATCCCAGCGCGTCCTCCCACCTCATTAAGCTCCTCTCCCTTTGATGAGTCACGAATTAATAAGATAGGGGTGAAAAGGGTGCAACCCTGATAAGCAGAACCCCAACCCCTTCTCTCTAGGGCTGGAGAGTTTATTAAACACTTGCTCTTTGATACCTGCCACTTTGTATTGTTCATCTGACAAATCCCAATCTACCCCCTCCCTTATCATCATCTAGGGCTCGGGAGTGGGCGTCCCTATGCGACACTTCCGACACGGCCGCCGCTAAAGGAGAGGAGGGGTTCTCTCTATGACCAATTTGCTTGTTGACAAACACTGTAATCATTATGAGTGACTGATTCATGAATAATTCCCGCTCCTTTGAAGTGCCTAATATGATTTCACACGTACCCTTTAACACACAAACCCTCTCCCTCGTTTTCTACAGTGTAGAGTTAAAATTTTCTTTGTCCTCAAACCACGATAAACCCACTTTTAGCTTTGAACATTTTAGATTCATCCATTCTCAGACTATGAAAGATATTGGACTTCCTTCCTCAATAACTTAAGTCGTGTAGAAGCCCTAATTCCTTGTTTTGCCCAGAATTCTGGCCTCTTGTTCCCTGGATCATCACCTTGGATCCCAGAATCATTCGTCGTATTCCAAAAGCAATGCCTTGAAACCCAGAATCATTGCCTGGAAACCCAGAATCATTGCCTGAAAACCCAGAATCACTGCCTGGGAAGTGGGAACCCAGAATCATTGCCTGAAAACCAGAATCACTGCCTGGAAACCCAGAATCACTGCCTGGAAACCCAGAATCACTGTCTGGAAACCCAGAATCACTGCCCGGAAACCCAGAATCACAGCCTGGGAAGTGGGAACCCAGAATCACAGCCTGGGAAGTGGGAACCCAGAATAATGCCTAAAAATCCAGAATCACTGCCTGGAAACCCAGAATCATTGCCTGGGAGCCCAGAATAATTGCCTGGAAACCCAGAATCACTGCTGGAAACCTAGAATCACTGCCTTGAAACCCAGAATCACTGCCTGGAAACCCAGAATAATTGCCTGGAAACCCAGAATCACTGCCTGGAAACCCAGAATCATTGCCTGGAAGCCCAGAATCATGTCCTTGGTCCCATATAAGTTATAACGCACAAAAAACCAAAATTTCCGTCATTTTCTACAGCCAAGACGGAATTTAAAATTATATTTGTCCTCAAACCACCCTAAACCTACGTCTCTGAAAACTTAAGATTCATCCTTTTTTATAGTTCGAGATAAAAACAAGATATTGGACTTCCATGCTCAATTCTTGCATGACTCAACCCCCAAAGAGTTGTCGTGTGGAAGGGGACGGTTGAAGCCCTAATTCCTTGTCTTGCCCTGAGTTCGACTATAAAAGGGAGAATCCTCCCGACTCCTTTTGAATAAAGAGTGAATAAATTCCGATGGGTTGGCCATCCTACAATCGGCATCCGTTCCCTTCCATTCCGACTCACGTCACTCGAATGAGAAAAACCTCCCTTCACAACTCGCAAGTATTTATAGCGTGAATTTCCTTAACCCCACCCCTCAAAAAACCCATAAATACCTTCATAATGTTTTCATTTTAATTTATTTTTTTATATTAACAATATCGGTTTTTTAAATATAATAAAAAGACGAAATTTTTCCTTCGGAAGCGTATAATGAGCAAGACTTGAAAAAAAGAAGAGAAATAAGGGGGAAAGCATTTCAACACTTGACGTCCCAATAACGAGATCTTTTCTTATACAAAATACTCCTTCGAAAAAACGTTAACGATTCACTATTCTTTGAATAAAAAATTATTACATAACGTAGAAAAAAAAAAGCATTAATCACTCTTTTTTGTTTTATTAAAATTGTTAAATATTGGAACTTGTTACTTAGTGGCAAAAAAGTGAACTAAGATGACCATAAAACTATAACCTGTTATTGCCTAGTTGTAAAATATGTCACCAGAGTGTGGCAATAAAAAAACCTCTCTTGTAATTAACTGCGCTGCTCAAAGAAATCCAATGCAAAAATCCTAAAGATCACCATAAGTCATGAGTGAAAATGAAACTTGGAAGGATAAAAGAAAGTGAGATGAAATTATAAACCCTCATTTTCTCCAGGACCTGAGATCAGCGCGAAAACTTCGCCGAGTCAACTTGATTTCGTAGGCACCCTTGAAAAAGGATAATCCCCCCTTGAGAACTCATCATAAAAAATAAATAGAAATGCAAATTTCCCCTTTTTTAAAGGTACGATTTCAAACCGCACCAAAAAAAAAGTGAGGATAAATTAATTTTTTTAATAAAACGAAGGGAAAAAATCGTTACTTCATTTAAAACAAGTGCTCCAAAACGTCCGAGAGGAGGAACCCGTGATAATGTTATCAATCAATCAGGGGCGGACCCTCAGCCTCTGATAAATCCGTCTCCCAGAGTCACAGCAGGCTTCTAATACTTTATTTAAAAAAAATTTAATCTAGCTAAAAATGTTATCGAGAGGGAAAAAATAGTTAAAAAATTTAAAAGCTTCTTTATCGTAAAGTTAATTTTTTTCCTCTCTTTTGCCTTTGGGATAAAGTAAAAAATGGATGAATTTTTAATTTCCATCTAATTAAGAAAATACCCCGGAGTGATGAATAAAGTTGTACAAAGGGTAAGCCAAGTGAGACAGAGGAGGAAGGAGGACGTCGAGAAGTAGTGGAAGGGGAGTTGCTTTTGACAATGTAACACAATGAACTTCATGAATACAAGAAGTTATAATGAAGTGTGTCCTCGAGTTCATCCCATTTTCAGGCCGATATACCGAATATTTCACTTCCCAGGCTTTCAGAAACCTTGGTCACTAAAAGCCTTGATGAAAACCATAATATTATCTATTCACTAATAAATTTTCAGACAAACAAGTTTCTCTAGCTATTTAAACGATTAAAACTCATTCATTATAGTTCCCAGAAGGTGAGGTGAGAAGCGAGGTCATGTAGGGTGAGGAGTTGGAAGCTTATTTTGGCTATCGATATCGACACCTGTGAACTATAAATTTTCGATTAGTTTTGCTCACCGATATAGTACTGCTTGTTAACCATTCAGTGGTTTTCAATGACTTTTGTTGTGATTATCAACTTTTTACAGAGGTTTCAAATTATTGAATGATGCTGAATAATCGAGAAAGGTAGATTGGATTCACGTTTTATATTCAAAAGCAACAGTCTAAAATCGAACATACGCTCGAATTTGTATCTTAATTGTCTTATTAAACGGTAGCGTATTGTCAATGGGGAAACCTCGATAGGTCCCAGGGTATTGTATAATTTTCTGGCCTGGGGAAGGGTGAAAATGAATTCATCCCTTCCCACGAAAAGGGTTCGGAAAAGCCGTTGCGGGGGTGTAATAAAACTTGTACTACATTGCATAATGGAATTCATCGCGGTATACGAAAAGGGGGTGCGAAAAAGAGGGAAAAGTAACTTTCCATTTTCGACCTAACGGTTACAATTTAATTCCTCTCACAAGGTTTGATTAACTTTAATTTTTTTTATAATAGCCATTTTTTTTTCTTCATACTTTTAAAGGGAGATAATTTCATATTATATTTTAGCGAAAGATCTATGTGAGCCATTTTAAATGTAAATTCTGTATTTCTCAAAGGAATAAGCCTTTTACTTGAAGCTTTCTGAAGTAGAAGAATAAGAAGAAAAAGTACAGTCTGGTGTGTTCTGGTTGTAATGAAAGACCGATAAATTCCTAAGACCCTACCTTTATATGGTCAACATTTGGTGAAATCGGCGGTTTTCTACCGAAATCTCCATTTAATGGACAAATGAGTTTGTGTGGACAGTTTGCTCACCTTCCTGTGGACCGATCGAATTTAAGGTCTAGCCCTATAAATACGATCATATAACCATCTCAATCACCACATTTAATCTAAAGTCGAAATAAATCTCGAATTTACTGAAAAGAGTAAGAAAACACCTCCACCTTTGACCACTCGGAAGAAAACAATCGAACCACCGCTCCCTCTGAGCTTCACCTCTTTCCTTTCCACCCCTTAGGTTTCGCCAATCTCTTTATTTCACTAGCAAACTTCTTAAGATTTCTTTTTTGTGTTTAATGTTCCCTGGGGTTGATTCCTAGAATGAAATTTTTATGAGTCGTCGTGGTTAAAACAAAAATAATTTATTTACCAGTTTCATTCGTTGTATAGCAACACGTAATAACGGGACTTGACATGTTTCCTGTAGTGTGTTCTAATTTTCGTATAAACGTTTGATCAAAAAAATATTTAAAAAAAATGGCATGATAATGATACGTTGTAGAATGCTACTTGGAAAGGGCATTTTTTATTTAAATCGTGCCCTCCCTCTAATTTTGATTGTTAATTAATAGTTAAAATTAAAGCACGTAGAAGAAAAAGGGTTTAAATTGGTTTTCAGGTCGAAAGATTGAGACGTGGAAGCACTATCGCTTGGGCGATGATGAATCACGAGTGTCGGAAGGGGGGTAAGGTCGGAGGGGCTGCGGGGGAGTCGATAAGAAAGAGGAGGGGGTGAAATATTAGCCTCTGGCCCGCACCGCCTAATTAATAGTTAGGCCCCCGAGGCCGCATTAGATCCAGAGATTTATCCAACCCTAGATAACGCTCGCCGACAAAACGTGTACGATTCGGAGGAAAAAAAAATATAGGTGCCGAAAAAAGTTGACTTTTCTACGTTTTGATTGCCGGTTCTGACTACGAGTTTATTACTTTTCGGTAGCATTTTTAGGTACATGATTTATCGTTTCGATACAATCCTTATGTACATTCATAAATTACACACCCCTTAAAGCCACGATATATAGCTGTTTACTTTAATTTTTTCCCCCTGTAATTTTTCTCATACAAAGATAAAAATAATAATCTAATTTAAGTCAATTGTGTGAGTTGTCAAACTGCAAGCTTTGTGATATAAAAATTCATAAATTTTCGCATATTTACTTGCTGGATATGTAATTTTAACGAATTTAACAATGGATCCATGAACTGTTGCTTTCTATCCCAGAAACTATTCCTAAGAACACAGAATCCCTGTCTTATATCCCAGAATCGTTGGGTCATTTCTCAGAAATTATGCCTCAGAAAGTAGAATCTTTGCCTGGGATGCCGAAATCCTTGTGTTATGCGTCGTTATCCAGAAACCCATAATCATGGCCTCAAAACCCAAAATCCTTGTCTTATATCCCAGAATCTTTACGTCATTTCTCAGAAACGAGGCCTCTTAACCAAGAATCTTATCCTCGGATCCCAGAAAAACTGCCTCGGAACCCAGAATCATTGCTGCTTCTCCCAGAAACACTGCTTCAGAACCTAGAATCTTTGCCTGGAATCCCAAAATCCGCTTTTTTCCCTGGTTGGCTGTGGTTCCATTTTTAAATCGTGTTAAGAAGAAAGTATAAATTCGATTGTAAAACAAACTAGCTTTGAATTTGTCATTGCTAACTACTACCTTTCGAAATAACAGTGGCTACCTACTCTAAAATGCATTTGCATTTGTGTTTGCTGTCATTTGCATACTCATTTCGTTCTTAGGGTATAATTCGAAATTATAATTTTTGCTCATGCCTTTCGACGACGTGTTTTGAATTCGTGCCTTTCAAACCGGAAAACGCCTTTTAATTATTTAGGTGGCATCAACCTAATAGGAGCTACAGTTTTATGAAAAATTTACGGTCTAATGGTTAGTCGATTTCAGCAGGGAAAGGTATAAAAAATGTACATAAAAGTATATTTTAAAAGGGATATGATTTAGTGTGGAAAGCAATGTGTCGGCTTTCATCCCATTTTCAGGATCGGAAGGGCTGTCAGAGAAAATTGACTTGGCTGATCGTAAATTCGACGTTATACACAAGAACCTGTCTACTTTCACACTTTGCATTTACGTTGGGGTTAGAAGGGGAAAAAATCGTATTAAACAATGCGAGTCCATTAATAAATGGTTTCTGAGAAAACACATGGATTACGGAGAGAGCATGAAGTCAACAAAAGATGGAAGGGTGTAAACATCACCGTGTTTGCATATATACTGTTCTAAGGAGCTTGAATGTTACTTGGCCCGGGTCGATATTTCCCAACAGGGGAGCTTTTTCGGAAATTACACGCCCCGACTGTTTATACCCAGTAATCAATAAAGAGGAGTTAGGGATTGCATTAGCATTTTGAATCCCATGATTCACAATCATTCCCACAGGAGTACACGCTTTAAGCTTATCACTTTAAACCAACTACTTAAATTTTCTTATGTCAACTTTGTTCCTGTTGTCAATCAGAAGCCTATTTTGGCTTTAGGTTTGATTCAAATTTTCCTGCTTACTAAACCAAATTGAGCTCAAATATAGATGATCACACTTTTGAGAAATCGTTGGAAAATGATGATGATAAAACGCATTAAATAATTTAATCAAAGGTGGTCATATGATAAAAGGATAGTTATCTTCCTTTTGACTTTACACCTGATTATGCTCAACAATGGTAATCCAAGGTGGGATGAGATATTAAAGGTATTTAGGTCAAATGAAGCCAACCCGCAACCAATCGGCAAAGCTAAGTTTCAGGGAGAGTTTGGTTGAACTTTGCCAACCCCCCTCTCAACTTCCCACCCGCCGACGAGGTACTACGACTGCTAGAGCCACCCCCCGGGCCACCCTTTCCCTTCTATTCTGGCTCCGGTGTATTGTACAGGGCAGGTTTATTGCACACCCCACCCTCTGAATACAAACTAACTTTTCCAGCTTCCTCCCATGATAATTCCTTTTTTTTTCTCTCTCTTTCTCTTTTTTTCTGTCTCTCTTCTTCTTTTAATCCTTCCTTCCTTCACAAAGTAGGCTTTCTTAACCCTTAAACTTTCTTATTATCATTGAAATTGTCAAAGCTTTAAAATTGAAATTAAAATTCATGGGTATTAACTATTAGCCAATTCAATTCAGTGGACTCTTCGTCCATCCTTAGGAGGCCACTACATCCATTCTTAGGATCCTAGGTGGCCTCCATCCATCCTTATATGGCCAAATTATATGGCCTTCACATCCATCCTTATGTGGCCCCCACATCCATCCTTATGTGGGCTCCGCATCCATCCTTATGTGGCCTCCACGGACATCCTTATGTGGCCTCCACGTCCATCCTTATGTGGCCTCCACGTCCATCCTTATGTGACCTCCACGTCCTTCCTTATGTGACCTTTACGTCCATCCTTATGTGGCCTCTACGTCCATCCTTATGTGACCTCCACGTCCATCCTTATGTGGCCTTCACGTCCATCCTTATGTGATCTCCACGTCCATCCTTATGTTTCTCCACATCCCTCCTTAACTATGGAGGTCGACCTATTTGAACCAAATTAGGGAATTGAATCGGAAAGGATTCATTCTTTTGAAGTTTTTGACTGAAGTTGATTGCTGTGTGAACCCAACATTAGATAATTTTTTTCTAAGTTAAAAAAGAAGATTACGTGACCCTAGAATGTCTTCTAGTCTTAATGAAGGAGAACCTTCATTATTTCGATTCATTCAGCCTTTTCTCATGGATCCTTTATTTCCTCCCCCTCTCCACGCACGTCAAGGCGACAAAAAGTCGGGTCTCCCTCGCTCGGGAAAAGACAGCGACGACGGCCCTTCCCCTTTCAAATGCTTCACTGATTCCATCCCCTGTTCTCCCCCTCCCCCACCTCATTCACGACTTCTCAGTTCTCTCTGACAGTTGAACAATGGATTCGCTAAGAATATTACTGTTCCCCTGTGTTGACAGTACGTGAGGGAAACTCCGGATTAGATTCGAAAAAGGGAATTGGCGAAAATAAGAGATTTCCTTGAAACCTTATTGTCTAAACATGAGATTTTTGTTTTTCAATATAAACATTTTTCAAATTTTTAAAAAAAAAGTTTAAATATCATCTCCCGATTCAAGTCTATTCAAAAGTCAAGGAAACAATACACAGAGAGATGGCTCATTAATCAAAACCAATTATAACCCGGAGAAAACCATTTATCATTCCAATGGTGGAAAAATGGTCACGGAGGGTTGAACGAATAAAAATAATGTCATTAATCATTGGGGGGAGAAAAGAGGCTCCGGAGAAGAGACTATTGACGACGCCCTTGAGAAGATTTGCCGTAAGGGTTGGCTCGGGATGCAAATCTGACGCAATGCAGGCCCGTTGCAACTGCAATGCTTTTTCCGTGTGCGTCCGAAAGGGGAGAAAAATAGGACCGGACGTTAATATCGAGAATTTTTTTCAAACTTTTTAGCCGATTCACCATCGGCTACGCCTCTTAAGTGTACTCTTGAGGAAACCTCTTCCTTTTTTGTTTTAACTTGAATTTATGGGGGAATTAGTTTAAAATAAGGAATTTAAGAAGAATTCCTTTGTAATTTCTGGAAAAAAAATTACAAATTGAATCACCTCATAACTTCTTCGATGAAAGACAATTTCTTACGTGTGAGCAAAGGCTATAAAGATGAGTTTACATAAAACGAACTCAAAATATGATTAGTTTTGTATAGCACGTTGTTCACCTCAATGCTTCGGATAACTAAAAAAATTGAACTTTTCATGCCTTTACGAATTTGCTAGATTGAATTACTTTAAACATAAAAATTATGTTTTTTGCTAAAATTGTGACTTTGAACTCTCTTTTTTATTCTTTTTTTTTCCCCTCGGTCCTGGCTTTTAAAAAGTCGTATTCTTAAGAAATAATATAATTAGGGTGTAAAAAAAGCATGTACCTAGCCGAGGTTGTTTGAAGAATGGTAAAGAAAAAAAAATTTGTACGTTCGTTACTTTAGAAGGGCACTCGTTTTTGTTACGTTAATCTCTTGAGATCTAGTTGGGTAAAAGAAGGGAAGGAAAGGCGACTTGGGTGGTTTTTCAGCGGGTAAAAAAATTAGAGCAAAAAAAAATTTTTTTTTAATCTGAATTTTGCCGTTAAAAATAGTCTAATGGATGTTTCTGAAGAAAAGGGTTTCTCGTGAATATGTCTTAACGTAATTATTCCTGGGAGTGTTGACCAACCGGTTTTTCGGGAGGAGTGCATTCTAAGAAGCGTTTTTTGATTCGTTGGCTGGGCTTTGTCAGGCCACTTTTTGGAAACATGAACTGGTTTTTCGTTGACCTTGAATGATACGAGAATCGACGTGAAAATAACAGAAGCTATTTCTGTTTTACGACCTAAATTCGTGACCTCTCATGAGTTTGTAGAATCGTTCAAAAAACTGATGAAACTGTTATGGTATCGAAATGTGAGGATATTGAGAGAAAAAAGGAAGGGTGAATGTCGTACAGATTTGAACGTTCAACGAGGGCTAAAATCGGGAGGTAGTTTTCTGGATCAAGTGAGGCAGGGGGAGAAAACGACCAGCGGATGAATGGAATGGCCAGTATCAGAAGTATAGAGGGCCACGAAATGAGAATACAATTGGTTACGAACCGGGAATCGGGTAGTTCAATTTCAGAAAAGAGGAAAATAAGACTTTGATTGCTCCCGGGTATGGAAGCCATCAAATCGTCCCCGGATAAGAGGTGCTGGCGAGGGGGATCCGGTATTTTCAATCGAATATTGATTGGACCATGTCTTAACTCGTTTACCCCTCTCAGTAATGGATTTTTTCATCCTTTCATTTGGATACACGTATTTTTTTCATGTCTTAATTTAGAATTCAGATATTTTCCAGCTCCTGATGCTTAAATGGTGAGTAATAAAAGTTTTCTTATATCGTAAACACGGTAGGTCTTTAAGGGTTGAAAACGGGAGCAATTAAAGAGGGCTTTATGGCCGCGACTAACAACACGGAAAGAATCGGGATGAGAGCTGTTCCGGAGATTCGGATCAAGTTGGGCGGAAAGAAATTGGCAAAACGGGCTTGGGGGGTTTCGAGTTTGTTGACTCGGTTTAGAAGGTTGCTTATTCCCTCCCGGCCTCTGCCCTTAAGGCGGGATTGCCCCCTTGTACCGCCCCTCGTCCTCCGACGCACCTGATACCTGCAGATTTAATATCAACACTCCCCTTGTCTCGAAGAGAAAAAAAGGCAAATCGATGTTTACAAAAAAGTTAGGGAGGAAATCAATCAAAAATCTGAGATTCCGGATTTTCCTCTCAATTTCACATCCCATTTCTTTAAGCATCTTATTTCTATATATAAAAATTCTCCTCTTCTTTACGAGTATATAATAGCCATCGCCTTAAAAGTTCAGAAGGGACCCTTTTTTGCAGGATTTTCTAAATCGTAAAAGCGACTTCAGAATTTGAAACTTGGGATGATCGACTAGTAGGGCTCTTATTGCATGTCAAATACTGTCCAAAAATGGTGGAAAAGATCTAAGATTTACATCACTACATAGGCAGATTTACATTGTTGGATCAATTGAATCTATTGACGGATACTCCATTTTATCGTAGAAAGAAGAGGCTAATTGGTTCGACATTCTTTGTCCTACGTGGCAAGATTTCAAAAAAAAATTATTATTCCAGGGAGAAGAGTTAAGTCATACTAACTGCTGTTTAATTGCCTCGAGCCACACACGCATTTAAAAAGACCCTTGGGAGTGGCGCTATAAGAACAGAGAATAAACAAAAGAATAATATAATAGCTCGACGGAGAAAAACAATTAAATAGTGAATCTTTTATAGTGAATAGAAATGGTAAAGGAATACTAATGCTCTAATACCTTGGACACATCTGTATTCCTCACCTACCTCCGTCATAATAACTCCAGAGAGGGACCCCTCTTAATTAAATGCGTCTCCAGTCCTATATCAATTTGTCCTTTATCACTTTTATTTCTTTTATAAAACTAAATTAATAATTTTTTTATAACCAAATGAAAGTTCTACATAAAAGCAAGATTTGATGAACACAATGAGAACAGGATTTGGTTTTTACACCCAAAAAACAATTTTTAAAAAAGTGAAAATAAGAAAGTGCATGTGGTTTAAAAAATTGAATATTCAGGTTTACCACCTTTGGCTTAGGTTATTTAGTATATTATTGTAGAAAAGGAGCCATTTTAATATAAGAAGATTTTTTAAAGGAATTAACTCTAGGGATTAGAGAATTTTTATAAAAATATCTCTTGCTTTAGAAAAAAAAAAATTAAAAGCTCTCATCTAAATTTAAATAAGGCTATCAACTTGAATTGCAAATGACGTCGTTATACGTAATACGTAATTTGCTTTTTGAAACAATTAAAGATTTCGCTTCCTGTTAATGATGTAGTAAATTTACACTAGAAGACATTGTAATGGAATTTTTTAAAAATAAATTCTAAGGCTAATTGGAAGAGCTCGAAATTCGCTTATCTGTTAATTAATTTTCGTTCGGTAATTGGAGCTTAAAGTAGAGATGAGTCCTTTTCTGAAGGAAAGGCGTCCTTTTCTAAGTGACACATCATGACTCTACATAAAAGGATGATTTTCTACACGAGTTAATTTAACGAGGATGTTTACCCCTTTTTCCGTTACCTTTTACGTTATACATCTTGTTAGGTTTAACGATGAACTTACAACATACACACACAAATTGGACCTCCTTCACATTTCGCCCCCCTTCTTAACACCCTGTTTATTTTATGATAAGCTAATGAAATTCAAACAAATTAAAATTTGATGTACTACTAAAGGTGATATTTTATTAAAAAAATTTTCATTTATTTTAAATTATAAAGAAAAATCGAGTCTTGGATCATACAGGAATAATGAAGCACTAAACTATTCATTTGAAGGAAAAAATAGACTTTTCTTGGAGCTCTCGTGATAAAGAAAAAAAATTACATTCCGGGAAAGTTAATTTTAAAACGTTTGTCCACGATCATCAATCATGAATCAACTTGAAGTTTGGCTAAAAAGTTAAAATGTGAGCTCTTTAAAAAAAATTAAAACAGTCCACTGAGTTTTAATATTTGAAGTTTAAAAATTAGGGAAAGATCTTGAAAGAAATCAATCCAGCACAAAAGACCCCCCCTCGTTTTCTAAACTTGTGGCAAACCAAGAAGCATTAAAAAAGGGAACATCGTCCAACGTTTTACCTCTTTAATAGCCCATTATCAGAATTAAAGCTCTCACCCTCAATAAAACTTCTTTTTTCCCCTCCCTTTTAATTATTATCATTGTTCAACTTGTTTCTTCTGTTATAAATCCTTTGGAAAAGTTCTAATCCTGAAATGGAGGAAAAAAAATTTTGAAATTTTTATTTGAATAATTTAACCGGTTCTGCGATGCGTAATTTTCTAGAAAAAAATTTTGGAATTTAAAACTTTAATTTTTTTGTAATTTATTTACTTAGGTTATTAATGTCGTTTATGGAAATATGAGAGTAGGCGGAAACTTAACCGGAAAGACTTGTTTGTAAATTTTTAAATACGGTCTTGTTATTTTTATTATATGAGATAAAAGCAGCCTGTAAGGAAATCTCGGTGTTGGGATTTTCGCCCCTTAATGACGTCCGTGACAAGCGGATGCGGGGATAGTGGTTTTCTCACCCGTAATACAGGGTCGAGTTAAACGGCTCATAATTCATAAACGAAATCTCCCGCCTACTTCACACACAAAAACGGGTCGACCCAAATTTCCTCTCGTCGAAAATTGTCGAAAGGGGGTGCCCTTCATTATTCACAAAAAGGGAATTTTAACAAAGAGACTTCGAAACGTTCGGTTCCGAATAAAAGGGTTCGTTAAGCTGAAATATTAATTGAGTTTACATTCGTTTTTCTCCGGAAAAGGCTAACTTAAATGCTTCTAAGAAAGTAGGTACTGCTAAAAAAAACCAACATAAAAAATCCAAACTTTAGACCGTATATGAACAGCTAGGGATCAATAATATTATCAAAATCCATCGAATTTTAAGTATTTGTCCCCAAATTTCTCCTAGAAAAATGATCCGATTTTGATTCCGAAAACAGATTTGTTTTCTTTGATTTTTTCCCAAAATGGAGAAAAAAATATTTTTTCGAATTTTCAAAAATAAAAAAGTTTAGGACCAAATTTAAGACTTTATGAAGGATAAAAAAAATCTCATTGTTCAAGGAAGTTTTCTTTTTTTGGTATTATTTACAATTTCATTTTCTGAATTAAAATCGAACGATTTATGATGGAGAAAACATGAAAAAAGGTTTGAAATTTCAGAATTAACTTAGTCACCCTAAAGCTAGATAATATGAGTTTGAAAATAGAATTAGGTAAATTGAGTAGGGTTGAGGGTCAAGTTTTGTTGACGAGTAGTGAAGATACAATTAGTGCTCTCCCGCCGCCCAAGTTCCTTTTCGAGAGGCTTCTAAACTTGGACTCTCCGTCACAGGATACAAACTTCCCACTAAGATAAACCGACCTTTTAACATAACTCCCTTAAACCCTTTGTTGTTTCTAAGCTCCGGGAAAACTTTAACCCGAAACTATTAGGTTAAAACTTAAGAGCCATCCCCGTTATGTCGAGCGAGTTTAAAATTATAATATTCGTTCAGTAATCGATTTTCGCCCCCTTTGGTCTTGCGAAAGCTTTGATGTTTGTTTAACACTAGAACTAAAACCACCGGGGCTAATTAACGCGGATTGCAGCAGAAAGATTCACTGCCTCCGGGATCCGTCTCTTTGAAACATAGAATCCATTAGTTGAGCTTCTGTTTGTGCTATACAAGATTGCTGTTTTTAAAAAAAATTCTATAAATTCGAAGATGGAGGAAAAGGCAATTGGATCGTTTCCTTTTTTTGGTGAATTTTTTTATTTGATGAATAGTGTTTTGGGAAGGGGTGAGGACGGTTTTGGAAGATGAGGAGGGTTTGGTTTTTAACGACAAAAGCATCGTTCGGGACGGGGAGTAGGGGATGCGATAACGTGCTTTGAAATATTACGGCACTTGTGGTCTCAGCCGACCATCAATAACCCGACCGGGGACGTACGAGTTTTGTAAAATCACCCCGGCACGCAAACCCCCTTCAGCTCCGAAAACGTATCAACTTCGACTTAGATAGATTCAAAACCCGCTACGATCCGCATCGGTCAGAACGTATCCGTCAAAAAAAAACCCCCCCCCCTTATAATCCATCCAGAATTGAATTTGTCGCTAGAAACGTGTTCGCGATGAAAAACAACCCGCACAAATTTTTTTTTAAACCGAACTCTGTCCTTTCTGTTCGGCAGTCCGCACTGCGCAATGGAGACAAGATTTATTTCGCTAATTTATTATGCAACATTTTACCTTCGCCTTTACTACAATCCTTCGTTTTCTAAAGGGCGAAAAACGGATCCTTTGGGGGGTTTAACAACCAACAGGGATTGCGAACTAAGAAAATCTAAGAAGTCTTGATAAACGACCTCTTTATTTATTTTTTCCTTTTTAAAAAATTAACACAAAAAAACTTTTGCACTAAAAATTCTTTTTTTAATTAAAAACCGTTATCTGCTTAAAAAAGTAACTAAAAGCACTCGATGATATTTGTGGTTTTAATCAAAGCATTTGAAACTTCTTAATAAAGATTAAAAGGGAGCATTCTCTTTTCATTATATTGGAAAATCTTTTATTCTAATCTCTTTAGCGCCCGTTTTGAACTAGAAGAAACTCTCTAAGTATTTATTATAAAGAAACTTTTCTCAATCAACATTTGCCTCAGGTTCCAAGGACATCGTTAATAAGTTCGCGTTTAGTGAAACTTTTACCTAAAACCGTTGTGGTTAAACTTTTCGATCGAAATTGACCTTAAAGTAAAATAAAAGAAAAAATCCACTAAATTACGTAAAAAATCTACCTAATACGGTTAATGACGTATAATACGGTTAAAATCTAAAGAAAAAGTGGTTTGGAAGATATAATTCAGGAATCTTCAGACCTCTCTACGTAAACTTCCCCCATCCCCCTCACAACGTCACAGACGTCATCACCTCCCCTACTCTCCCATCACCTCCGCTACCCACCTCAATCTTCTCCCACCTCCCCCAACCGAAAGGTGGGGAAACCCCTACTTCTCTATCCCATCTCAACTTTACGCAACCTAATCCCACCATCACCTACCCTACTCTCTTGACCTTCTCCATACCTCCCCCTCTCAGCCAAAACATCTCCTAGCCTTCTCGAACTTCACCCCAATAGTCTTAAACCATCTCCCATCTTTTCCCACCTCCCCACCCAACCATCACCTCTCCTACCCTCCTCAACCTTCTCCCCAACACCCCTTAGACTTTCTACCATCTTCCCCCACCTCGTCCACGTTCCCATCACTTCCCTTACCTTCTCGACCTTCTCCCCACCACCCTTAAACCTTCTGCCATCTTTTCTCACTTCCCACACTCTCCGATCACCTCCCCCTACCCTCTTCGACCTTCTTCCCACTGCCTTCAGCCCTTCTCCCATCTTTTCCCATTTTCCAGCTCTCACATCATCTTCCCTCCTCTACCTTCCCCCCACCACCCTTAGACTTTCTCCCATCTTCCCCCACCTCGTCCACGTTCCCATCACTTCCCTTACCTTCTCGACCTTCTCCCCACCACCGTTAAACCTTCTGCCATCTTTTCTCACTTCCCACACTCTCCGATCACCTCCCCTACCCTCCTCAACCTTCTCCCCACCACCGTTAGACTTTCTCCCATCTTCCCCCACCTCGTCCACGTTCCCATCACTTCCCTTACCCTTCTCGACCTTCTCCCCACCACCCTTAAACCTTCTGCCATCATTTCTCACTTCCCACACTCTCCGATCACCTCCCCCTACCCTCTTCGACCTTCTTCCCACCGCCTTCAGCCCTTCTCCCATCTTTTCCCATTTTCCAGCTCTCACATCATCTTCCCTCCTCTACCTTCCCCCCACCACCCCTTAACATCCTATCATATTTGCACCACCTCCCCCACTCGCCCTTCACCGATTAGAGGGTAAAGCAATAAATTTCTTTTGCTAAAGTTATAAAAAATACGTAAAATCTAAAGAATTTTTTAGTGGATATTGAACATTCTTTTTGGTCTTTGTGATCTCAACAACCCTTTCTAAGGGTTTTTTCAGGCATCCTCTCTTGTTTAACGTAAAGGACGCCTGGGTAAAAGCAAAGAACATTTGTTTACGAGCACTTATCATGCTCTGTCCGTTTCACCGTATGTAAAACAAAGGACCCGGACTAATGTGGAAGACCTAATTCTAACGAGGGCAATCCTAATTCGCTCAGTTTCTTGCCCCGGGTTGAAAACACTCTACATATGAGACTTTGAGCCCAGTTTAATTGCGGTGTACCATCTCTCTTTTTTAGGGCTCAAAAGCCTTTTTCAATAGGGCGAAAAAAAACGAGAGGGAAAATGAAAGAGTAGGTGAGGTGCGCTAAAAAATTGTGAATAATCCTTTCTTCAAACAAGCTTTACGTTAACGAGCAAGAGATTTCCTCTGTTCTTTCGAATCATTTTATAGGATTTTTTAAATACTTTTTGCGTTATTTACCAAACCTTAATACTGTTTTGAATGTGCTCTCCTGGATTTTATAAAAGAAATAAAAACTTGAAAATTAATAAAATTAATTTTGCTAATTCTCAACCTCTCGATGAACCTGAAAAATTGAACGATTTGAGGGTTTCAATGTGACGTCACTTCTACGGTAGTCTCGCAAAATCAATTTTGAATCTTGTGGCCTTGTTTTTAAATTTTAAAATGATGTTTATGAATTCATGAAGGTTTCCATGACAAAAATGACACTTTAAATTAGGATTTTGACCCCATATTACTTTTTAACCCTTTGACTCTGACCCATTTTCAAATTTTTGTACATTTAGGTATGGAAGAAAAGTACATTTATGAAAGAGATCTTTGACCCTTAAAACGATTCGTCGATATTTTTAAATTTTTTAGTTCATTACACACCCTTTTACAACCCACACTTTCCATCACGTTTTCATCTAATGTATAATTTTTACTTCTGAAAATTTTATAACGCATAAAAGTTACGAAGCTCATAAAAAGGATAACAATAGTAACAAGTCTGTAATAACAATAACGTCGATAAAAAGGGAAAGGAAAAAAAATTCGATCAAGAACAATTTTTTTTGTCGGTTTGGACAAGTTGTCTTAAACGATCCATTATTCCCGTCCGAAGGGGGACACGAACTGTCCGGACGGGCGGAGGTCTTGACATTCTCCTCGGGCCTTTTTCTTTTTCGGCACTTTTTCTCGGATTAGGATTTCAAAGCGGGCCCACACGTAGCCATTAGAACCGCATTACGGACGTTATTATTTTTCCCTCTTGTTTTTACATTCCCCCCTCAAAATTTACAGTTTCAACGGAAAATTTTTTTATGAGTTAATCAAGAAAATGTGTCACCACGAAATTTTAGCCGAAAAACTTTTTTTTTCGTTGAAGAAACACGTTTTTAAGTTGACCTTTTCTTATAAGGACGTTTGTTTAGAAAATAGGAAATGGTTATATTCCGTCTTTAGCACGAGATCGATAATTTGCGAGAATCAAATGAGCTGGCTGCGTCACGCTCGCTTGGTTCCCGAGGTGTCCAACTGAGACCATTGCATGTCCTTAGAAAACCTTGTCGACTACAAACAATACATCGTGGGAACGTTACTGGGTCCTTTACCAAACACGATATCATGTCTAGACATCCAAAAAACTAAATCCTCCTTCAATTTGGCTCCTAAAACATCTTGCCTGTAAAAAAATTTCTTTCTAATTATTGAATTTATTAGGTAAATCACAGGCTAGGGGCTTCTGAGAGTTTCAAATTTGTTATTTTATCGTATCTATTAAATAATCATTTTGATGAAATAATTGACGGCTATCTAAGGCGCTTTTAATGCGGCCAGATAGATAATCTCGGAAGCCGTGGAGTGATTTTTCCTCATAATTACAAGTCACGAATGGAATCTGTAAAGTCGAATAGACCCGGTTTCGGAATCTTGAGCTAATTAAAGACAAGTTCCTTCACCGATAATAAAAAAAAAAAAACGAATCATTGAACTTTTTGCTCTTAAAAAGCCCCTTTTTGCAGTGCAAAGGCGATGTTTGCTGTTAATAGGCCTATTTTTGCTATGCAAAGGCGTGTTTGCTGATAATAGACCTCTTTTTTCTATGCAAAGGCGATGTTTGCTGTTTATAGGCCTCTTTTTGTTATACAAAGGCGATGTTTGCTGTTTACAGACCTCTTTTTGCTATACAAAGGCGATGTTTGCTGTTTATAGGCCTCTTTTTGCTATGCAAAGGCGATGTTTGCTGTTTATAGGCCTCCTTTTGCTATTCAAAGGCAACGTTTGCTGTTTTATGCCTCTTTTTGCTATGCAAAGGCGATGTTTGCTGTTTATAGACCTCCTTTTGCTATTCAAAGGCAACGTTTGCTGTTTTATGCCTCTTTTTGCTATGCAAAGGCGATGTTTGCTATTAAGAAGTCTCCTTTTGGCTCTTTCATTCTTTTTTTCACGTAAATCTTAAGCACAACGGTCTTTTTTATTTAAAACCTCGAGTTCTGAAATTCGAAACTTCGCACCTGGTCGGCATAAAGAAAGATTTTATAGGTTCGAATATAAAAAGGTCGGATTTTGAACCCGTTACAACGTTTTCGATAAAATGGAACAATAATTGATTTTGAATCTCGTTAGAAAGGGAAACGGGGTTATTCCTGTACACCCCTTTTTATCAGATTAGTCACTAAAAGACTCATAAGTCATGAACGAGTTAAACATAATGGCCTTTTAGCTTTAAGAGCAACAGATGGTCGTTCAAATGTTTTTAAACAAAGATTGATAATAATCCTCGTACAAATACAAACATTTTTTCGTTACGTGAACCATTTTTAAATTTTTTCATATTTGTTTAAAAGAAGGGAGCGCTAAATAAATAAAAATGAGAAAAATATCTTTGCTGCAAAATATATAAAGAAGGGAAAGAAAAAAGGAAACAGTGGCTTAAATAAAATATAAATGAAGTTTCTCTGGTTGATATATACCTTATACCCCGGTCTAGATATACATTCAAACCAGAGGTTTATCTATTTTACCGACCCCGTGGGAGCGATCCAACGGCATAAATACTTTCTGTTGGAAGAGAAGAAGGAAACACTTGCCGGATTGAAACAGGTTGATACAGATCTAAAGGATTCTCAAAATCGACCTAGCAAAAATCGAAGAAAATTTTTGCTTTAAAAACCGTAGAAACTGATTATCTTAAACCGGTTTTAATGTATTCTTTTCCTTTAAATCTTCATTTATAAAAAATTGGGCGAAATTTTGTTATAAAGTTTATTTTCTGCTTTTACGAGCGGAGATAAAAACGGAAGGGGCAAATAACTGGAACATTCTTCTCGTGCAATTTCCAACCTGAGACATTTGACAAATGGTCCGACCTATCGAGATACAGTTATGCGAGATCTTTGATAAAAGAAAACACGTTTTACTTGATTAGTGTAATTTTTTAACTTTTAAATGACTTTTTATTTTATTTTTGTGCTAATTTTGTGTGCGTAGGTAGGCCTTTAGCTTTAAAGAGAGGGGCACTGTTTCGTACTCCATGAAAAAATGACACGGTTGGACAAGCTAGAGGATGGCCCGTGAAACTAGACGTCCTTTTCCAGGGTCAAGTTTTTTTATATCAGGTTCTATTGTTTAGGGTAAAATTATTCCATGTTGAAGGGTAAGAAAAGGGTCGTTTTATGCAGAAAACTTAATTTAAGAGTGAAAACTTTGGTTGACCTAGGTCGTAAATAAAGTCTTATTTAGGTTGTCTTGGCCAGAATCTTTTCCCCTTTCAGTTGACGGCGAACCTAAGTCGCTTTTTACCCTTCTGGCACATTTAAAATGTCCGAGGATCCTCTCCAAAAAAGATGGAAACTCGAAAAGTGTATTAATTCACAGAAATTAACTTGCCGAGTTTTAATTTAAAGTCAGCCGAGTGTGGCACACAAGCCAACTGTTTAACTCGGCCCAAGTTTGTGTTCAGACCGCAACTCCTGTCGTGATAAACTCTTCCCGACATAAATTTAAACATCTAATAGTGCCTCAAGCGCTAACGTAATGGCCAAGTTTCCAGGCCTTTCCTATTAGTGATTATTAGAGGGGACGTATAGGTCTTCAATTTTAATCTTCCTGTAAATAAATTAAAGATCAATATTTTATGTTGGGATAAATAATAAAAGGTATCCAATTTAACATTTTAATCCTCTTTAGCCTGACGTTTATCGGAAAAGAGCTTAGAAAACACCCTTTCGTTGGATTGGAAGAAACTTTTCCCTAAAAAGGGGGTTAAAAAACTGGAATAAAAACTAGTTTATAACAAATTGATTTCCCTCGGGTGCTTCAAACGGTATATACAATATTTAAAATTCAATTAAAACGAAGCGGACCAACAAGCAAAATTAATTGAATTGTGAGAGAGATGGAAGGGGGGAATTTTTCATTAGGATTCACATTCGAAACACGGAATAATTTTCCATCGGCAGCGGTACCGGTGGGAGTCTCTGCGGCTTTCGTTCTCTCACGGAAAAGGCCGATATTCAAAAACCGTCCCAGGGCGGCGACAAGTAGAACTAATCGGGAACGAATCCCCGAAGTTGTTTCGCTTCTCCTGATTGGTCACACGGAAAAACCCCCTTTGTTATGCACAATGTCATATTGTCCTTCGCCCCCGGTGGTCCTTATTTACATTCGTCATGTACTTGATCCAGTCTTGATTGTATCCTTCCAGTTCTTTTCCCATCGGGTGGATATCCCTTTTTTTGTCATCCTCATCTAAACCTTTTCAGATTGAACAAAAAAGTATTTTTCTGCTTACAAAAACCTTGATTGTATTCCCAAAAATAAAACTCTTTTTATCTCTATTTTGGATAAAATAACCAAACAGCTTTTATCGATTATGTATCACATTACTGTTTTTGTGTAGGTTAAAAAAAAACCTTTGAGTAATTTATTGTTTAAATAAAATTCGATTTAATGGTTGCAATCAAAGAATTAAAACCCTTATTGAAACCCTAGACAAATATCAGACCCCTTTTCCTTGATTATGTAGGAGGGGGCCCTTTTAAAGATTACCCCGAGGACATGAAAGAACATTGCCCCTCTTTCACCCTCTGACTCTCCCAAACGCTAATTACAAACGTAATCAGGCAGTAAGAAACGACAAGTAGGGTAAAAGGAGGAACTTCGCTAAAAAAAAGAGAAGAGGAAAAGCAAAATGGTAACGGGAGAAGGAAAACAATAATTAAAATGTAATGAAACAGCACTCAATGGGGTCGAAGGGTTTCACCCAAATTAAAGCTGGTTATTAAAACCGTGGAGGACAGGAAAGACGGAATTGATATTTATTCCTGGGGAAATTCTGAGGAATTCGTCGTGATTTTCCTGTATTCATAGAAACTGACGCTAGTTCCGAGATATCGGCGCTGCGTTGCACTGGAACAACCTCAAAAAATATTCTATTTCTTGCAAAAATGTATTTCTTCAGTCGATCATTTACCAGTTTTTAACGAATTTTGTTTATTTTTTCAGGTAAGGATCTCAATTTCCTGTTCTACTTTGAAGAAAATCAATGCAAGGTACAATCGCTTTTGATTCAGAAATTCTAATTAAAACCATTAAAGTGATTCGGAAAGGTCTGAATATTCCGATCAAATAATTAACCCCCTACTTTCCTTTATTCTTTAGGCAAAGGTTGCAAGAATGCTTTTTTTTATCAAGAGAGTATTTCTAATGGACACCTACTAACGACCTAAGAAAAGGTCGTTCTTTTATATCACCCCTTTTTCATCTCTGGGGGAAAAAAATGAACGCTTTTAGAGGGGTTTCATATTTATTTTTTTAAATGTGAAAACAAGGGGTGGAATGTGGGGTTTAGTTTAGGGGTTACGAGTAGAACGCCAGTTAATCTTGGGGGGAGGACGTCGGGTGAAAGCAGCAGGTTAGAAAGGAGTCCAAACTTGTCTCACCGAGTTAGATTTGTGACCATCGAAATTGGAAGCACCCCCTCAACCCCATTCGATAGAAAACGGGAAATGGGGAGCTCGAAAGTACGGGAAAGAAAGGGAGGGATTTGGAAACGATCCAAGACAAATTTTCAACCTCAGAATTCCTTATGAAGCATCTTCACCTTCATTAAATCATCCCGTTTAATCACTCGAAGAATTTCTGAAAAACGCATTTCGAACCGTTTTGCTAGTTAGTCTTAATTTTTTCTTGTTATTCGAGCTATTCTAACGAGGCCGATGCATTTCGTGAGAGATTAGGAGATGTCATAGTAGATATAACTTCTGTAGATGAAGGGGGAGGAGCGTCTACCTTCCCCCGGTCTTGAGATAGCGTGCTTCCCGATCACTCTGTTATTACATTAATTACAAAACCTAAAGCTAAACGTCTCTCCTCTCAGAATAATGATCCGTATAATTGGCGGCTTGCCCGAACCGGTTTTCCTCCAGGGACAACTCCAGAGAGGCCTCTCCCAACCCGATTTAATAATCCCGTCATTTACCCCGGTCGCATGCGATCCAGAAAGATAAAAAACTGGAAATACAAAAAATGAAGAGGTCAAAAAAATTTATAATTCTAACCTTATATCAAAAACTATGTAAATATCTCGATACCGATCAGTGATCTGTTATTATTCCAACTTTTTTTTTTGCACCCAATAACTCATAAAGGAACCCTTTGATTACACTCTTATAATTGCTTTTTTTCCCATGAATTAGAAAGTAGTGTGATTTTGAAACACTAATCATTTTTGAAGCATTAGAATTATGTAGACTTAATTTTTTGTTTGACATATCTCGAAGATTCAGTTTCATTTGTGGAAACTGGTTTTTCGCTTTGCGGTTGCGAAAATTCAACTTCTGCTCAGAAGTGCCTGTGGCTAATTCGATGAAAATTGACGTGAAATTATTCCACGTGTTGATTATTGACACGTGATATTGAAGTGATGACTGGGCGAAACCGAATACCGGGAGTGTTTTTTCGAAAATGTTTAAAGGCGAGATCCCGTCCGTGTTTTTTTCTATAATGAGCTCGATTTCGAGCCACCGCAGTCTTGACATGTCGCGTATCCCGTTTCGTGGTAAACATCAATGACTTTTAAGTTATAGCGGGCTTGAGGTTTTTATATCAAAAAAATTTTAATCAAACTTTTTTTTTTGTAGAAAGAGAAAAAAACCACTTGTTTATTAAAAAATTCAAAGAAGCGACTCCTTTAGAAAAGGCATAAAACCATAGGGAATCCTAAGGTTATTATTTTTAAAGAACGGTGTCATTAGCATTTCCCTTTCCAAAGGTTTTTTCTTTTACGTCCTTCATTTTTTTCACAAGAGGTAATGCTCGCTCTCATCAGCCGTGTCACAAAATTGCAGTCATTTGGTCGGACGGTTCTTGGTCTCTTCGAAAAAATTAATCAACCCGCCCGGGTGTTAAATAGCATTTTCCGGAGATTTAACGCGTTCGATCCGACAAAACCTTTTTCCGACCCATCCCACCGGTCTCTGTTCATTGGTTTTATTCAATAATATCGAATCCGATCCTAGTTAACAGCGCTCTACAATGAATATAGGTAACGCGAGGCCATCACCTGATATCCCCTTTTGTTATGCTGTTTGTTAGAGTTATTTGCTTGATAAAACTCCTGAATCGTTTTTTTGTATGTCCACCTACATTGAGACCGATTTTCAAATTAACGCTGATATTTGAGAAGACCTTTTAACTAACTTTGTCTCTTTTAATGAGATTTTTATTGTTTACATCAATACTTTTTCGTAAAACTTTGATATTACTCGTTTTTTCCCTCCTCGCTAAGATTAAGGATGGTGGATTACACGATTGATTCGGAATAATTGATTTTCGATAGCGGTATTCCAAGGCCTGGATAACAGAACCTGGAATTGAGCACGTGAAGTAGAAAAAAGTGCACTAACACGATTCTAATAAGCCTTCGGCCCGAACCGCATGGGAATCCGATTAACTTACTTTTTTTCGTTTTCTCGATTATGTATAGTTTCGTCGTTATATCATGCGGAAAAAAAATGATTAGTTAAAATGTTGCCTTTAATTCTTCGTTTTATTTGGGTTGAGAAAAGATTAAAAAAGGAACAATTACGTCCAATTTCATGGAAGCTTTTCAAAAAGGATTATCTCGCAATCTTTCGCACCCGTGAGATTTTTCGGTTTTTATTCACATTGTAAATCCTTCATAATTGGTCGCTAAATAAAAAGTTTTTATCGAAAAAGGCAATAATTTTTTTTTTATTGGTTGTATCGCTGAGACTCATCTCGTTAATCCTCTTGACCTCGACACAACTTAAAAGCATTCAACTTATAATATGACGTAAAATCGCTAGAAACAGAGTTTTTAGTGAGCTAGCACAGGGTTGTAGTACCCCTGGACCCCTTTTTATGCAATTTGGAACCCTTATTAAGTGGTTTGACCTAGTTTCATGTGTATTGGACCCCTATTACGTGCTTGGGCTCTTTTTAATGTGCATAGACTCACTTAAAAGGTTAGGATCCTCCTACGCTGTTTCGGATCCCTTTAGACCTTATTGGTTAGCTAAAAGATCCCTTTAAATGGGACAATTTTGAAGAGTAAAGACACTTTCTAGCATAGCTGCAGGATTGAGATTTTTTAGCAGCATTTAAAGCCCTGACAACTCTGCTATTGCTTTATACAACTGCAAACTGACATTGTTAAACTGTGATAAAATATTGACTTTTAATCAAGGAGCTTTAATGGAAGCTTGAAAGATTGTGTGAAGAACCACAAGGTTATCACCTCGTAAATCCAACTCGTAAAGCTCAAGACGATCTTAATAAAAATGTTTAAAAATTGTTCTTTTTTTACAAGATTTAAAAGGCTTAAAATTTAAAAGGTCGATTTTTAATATATAGAAAAGCGGTGAAATGTTTATGACGAGAATAAGTCACTTCCAGCTTTGACTGTACAGAACTGGATCCCGGCAGACCCCTCGGGGCAACAGCTCTGGTTTTTTTTCGCCACATTCTTTTGGATGGAAACACAGGTAGAAGGGGAAAGAGCCACGCGCACTCCCTCCTTTCACGTGCAGGTTGTTTAGTACAAGGGGGATTTAATAGCGGCCTTTCATTGCTTCAGAATTAGACGAAAGAGCGTAAAAAAGATTCAATTGTCGTACTTAGAAAATAGGATGCTATAAAAATAGATATTCAATAAAAAACTAGGGAATGGATGTTAATCAAGCTGACATTTGTTGAGAGAAGGGAGGGAATGCAAATAAGCTTTCGTTAAAAGTGCCCCTCCTCCTTGTCTTCATTTTCGAAGAGATGAAACCTGTTGAAAATAGGTTGGGAACATTCTCGCCCCCTGAAATCGATGCATCCGTCCTCCTATTAGATCCGCTACGCTCTGCTGATCCAAAGAGAATAAAAAACAGCCGACCTTTACGTTCGACATTTAAAAATTCGTTTTTATCGATTCCGTAAGGGTGGAAGGACATAATTAGAAACTATCTGGAAGTAATGGAGTTTTAAATTTATTTTCGAGTATTGATTTCGAAGTGGGTGGTTTGCGAATTTAAAATGATGGATTTAAATTAAAAAGGTCCTCTCGCCTCTCTTTGAGGATAGGGCTGTTAAGTACCAGGGCTCTCTCACTCTTTTTTTCCTGAGGGGGTCCGAGCCGGCTTACAGCTCCGAAATCCGATTAGAACCCTTTGGGCGAGACTCAGAAATATATAGGCTCAACCCCCAACCTACTACTGAAAACCTCCTTCCACCCCTTTAAGTATCTCTTTATTTTTACCACCCCCAAAAAGAGAGTTAACACCTTCCAAATAGCAATTAGCATACTCCCATCGTATAATTAATGCAGAATTTTTTTTGTACAAAAGTGTTGAATTTTTAATTTTTTTTAATTTATTGAAGTTAAAATGTTAAAACGCAAAGATATAAAATACGGTGATTAGATGCCTACTAGTCTTTAAGTTTTATGAACAAAAATTAACAAGTTTTTTATGATATTGTTTCTTTATGAAGTATAAATTTATTCCAACTTAAGACAGTCCTTTTGTAAATATTTAAAAAGTCACGTGAGTCTATAAATTTCAAGTTTTCCTTTGTTAATAAACAAAGCTCTTGAAAGAATTTTAATGCAGGTTTTACTTCATAAAGAAAAAGTCTTAAAAAAAATCTTAAATAAATCATGATGTTATAAGCGAGTTCTTTTGGACACAAAAGCGTCAAAAGGGGGCCTTTATCTTGAGTATTTTTGGGAGACTTTTATGTCCTAAGAAACAACATAAATAAGCCTTTCAACTCGAATAAAAAGAAGGTGTCAAATTTAGAATGCAAATGGTTATTATTTTCGAGCACTATCGCCGTCATCGGATTTTTTGTTGCGTCTTTTGTGTTGAGGCTTCCGATAGGGCTGATCCGTGTTTATATTTAGAGCGAGTCAAGTTCAACGAACTCTTCGGGGATCAGACCAGTTCTTCCATTAAGGCCGAGCGATCGACTCGGGGGCCGGACACATTCGTTCCCCCCGGGCCCTACGAGTCCGAGTTTAATGGAAGCTAAACACGTTAACTCGAACGTTGGGAGCGGATCCAGGAGTGAATCTTCCGATCCTTGACTAATGAACCGCTTACTTGGAACTTAAGTTATCAGGCGCCTGCAATGTTTTGCCCTATCTAATAACAATTTACAACCTCATTCACTCCAATATTCCTCAAACAAATCGTATAATCAATCTGGTAAGGGTCATCTTGATGACCTGACTGTACAAATTTATATAAAGCCATTAAAAAAATCAGTCACTTATTAAACTATTTTAGCGGATTTCCGGAGGAAAGCAGGCTATTGGGGCCGGCCTCACGGCGGCTTTCGGCTTAGAGGCTTATATATTCGTGATCAGGACGATCTCCTGATCACGAAAATATAGGTCATTCCCAATCTTGGCGATATATATATATATATATATATATATATATATATATATATATATATATATATATATATATATATATATATATATATATATATTTATATATTTATATATTTATATATGTACCGACGCGATAACTCGAGCTAGGATTGTTTGAATTAAACGAGACTTGGTATTTAGAGCTTTTGTTTCACCAGGTAGAAGCCTATTGAAAATGGCTTGAATCGAGAAAGCGGTTCTGGTACTTCGCTTAGGGCATAAAGGGCATTTTCGTGATTTTCTCGGAACCTGAAGGTTTGAGATGGTTGAAAATCGTGATCTGAATGTCTGATGATCCGCAGACCGTATTAAGAACGGTTCAAATCACGTAAGATGTTCTAGGGGCCCACGTTAAGGGGCCTAAATGGAATTTCGTGATTTCTTCGATACCGGAAAGTTTGAGATGGTTGGAAATGGGGACGAAAATATATTATGGCCCGAGGACCATAGTAGAAGACAATTGAAATCGCCTAAGCGGTTCTGGGACTCTCCTGAAGACTTAAATGGAATTTCGTCATCTTTGAAAATAAAAGCAGGAGATGGTCGAAATCGATTATAGGAGCTGCTCATGAACTAGGGATGGGATATCGATGAGAGGATATCGATATTGGTATCGATATCAATATCGGAATAGTGATATCGATATCACTATAATATCGGTTTCATAATATCGATATCGGCGATATATCGATATCCGATATCGCAAAACAAAATTAACGAAGTTTAGTAAGTATACTCAGTTTAAAACAATAGGTAATATCTTCTTTTGCCATTTTTGACACTACCTACTCAAAAATTGCTTCTTTTCTAATTTTTTACTATCAAAAGCAATAAATAAATATTTAAATAAAAAGGAATTTAAAAAAGCGTCTAAGCCAAAAGCCTCTGTGAGGTCAACCCCAATAGCCTGCTTTCCTCCGGAAATCCGCTAAAACATCAAAATCAATATGTATTTTTTTTTCCTGTTTCTTGTTGCTCTATTTTGGTGCCACCCTGTATGCGCTGCGACGAATAATAATAATAAAAATTTCAAACGTCAAAATATAATTTTACAACTCAAATAAAAAATAAATTAAATTAATAAAAGAACTAATTTCGAGATAATTTTACATATTTCATAATATAAAATTCTATGAATAAAGTACAAACCATGGGCGAACTGCGGAGTGGCGACTGTCCAGTGATCCAAGTACCCAAAAACATGATGCAATAATACTACTAATCTTTGAAAGGACATTTTATGTGCAACATACTCAAATCTCAAAAAAATCTCAAAATACACCGATATCGATATTGTTCTATGATATCGATATATCGGAAATATCGGACTTACAATATCGATATCCAAAATATCGAATATCGAAGGTCTGATATCGATATTTCCGATATATCGATATCGATATCCCATCCCTATCATGAACTGAGAATTCACATTTGACAACAAATCAAACAAGCATACGAAGAAGAAGCTACTTAGGGCATTGATGAAATTAATTTTAGAATTTGAACTTTTGGCGGTGAAAATCATGTGGTTTGAGTTGATATTTCTAGGCTGATTTCTAGAGGAATTGAAGCTATTGTGGTCGGTGCGATGGAGGCTCCGGGCTCAGAGACCCATTTTTATTTTACTGAGGTGGTGGGGGGGGGATAATTAGGACATCAAAGATAGGCTTAGGGAAGGCCTTTCCGGAGGAAATCCGCTGCTTCTCGAGGCTGCCTCGAGGCTTTTTTGAAATTAGGTCGTATACTTCCCCCCCAAGGGGGATTCTCATGTTTGGCAGGTGTTAGTGGTTTTGGACATCTTGTGGTTTGGACCTCATTTAGACTAGTTTTAAACCCTAGATTTTCTGGACTATCGATTTAAAAATCCAAAGTAGAAAAGGGAGATTGATTACCCTCGAAAGAACAGAGTATAAAATAGTAGTTTATTTATAACGAAAAAAATTTCTAGGGTTGTTGAAAATGGTGGAAAGGTTAACGATAGAAGGATATTGTCTAGGCGCACGGAACACACACTATGTGTACATCAAGGTACAGATATGACTAAGATAATCGCCACGGTAGTCGCCAAAGCTGTGGGGATCTTGAAAGGTTCTCTCATGCGAAGTTCGAATTTGTATTCGATCAGGCGAAAGTCCTCCTTCAAGGAACCGTGGGCCGACCCCCTGGAATTATGATTAATGTGCAAGCTCTCGCCCTTGTTTCAATTTCCATTAGCCAAATGACAGGAAAGCGACGTTGAAGTGGAAGGGCGGAATGGTGGAAGGGCATCTGTCTTTCTCAACCCTCGTTACCCCCCACCATCGCATTTGTCTTTGAACCT
Organism: Orius laevigatus; assembly: GCA_018703685.1. Classification (NCBI taxonomy): domain Eukaryota; kingdom Metazoa; phylum Arthropoda; class Insecta; order Hemiptera; family Anthocoridae; genus Orius; species Orius laevigatus. The sequence goes on from JAGWEN010000071.1 coordinate 223,673, forward strand.
CCTTACACACCAAACATTTTTTTTTAATTTAATAATTTCCAGCATGAATAATCCCAAGCTTAAAATGTTTGACCAGCTTTATCGTAAACGATTTATTTTAATTTCTGCATAGAAATCCATCACCTCGCGTGTAGAAGATGGACGTCACATTTAGCCAAACATAAAATTAAAATGTGATATTTCAACTTTTTATTAATCTCACAATGCCTATTTATTAAAAAATCAAGCTTAAAATAACAAGAGAGAAATTATAAAACAAAATGTTACTGATAAGTGATATACATTTCTAGTATCAAAATATACTAAAACTTTCATTTGTTTTCATTATTTTTAATTAAAAAAAAATTTCATTAACTTTCCCCTACATCAAGTTGCTGAATTCCAATGAAACCCTCGAATGAAGGATCAAATGACATTCGTTTCAGCTGCTCGTTTTTTGGGAAAGCCTATTTGTGTGTTACTCATCTTGGCATTTACTTTTACGTAACCTAAACGCCGAAGATGGGAAAATTCTGTGACCTAAACAACTTTGTTAACGTAAAACTGGTTGATTTAGGAAAACGGGTGCTAAACCCTTGAATGCTAATCCTTCGACTTTTTTACGACTACAGTGAAACTTCCCAAAGCGGACTCTTCCAATAGGCGGACACCTCCCATAGACGGACACTTTTTTTGTCCCTGTCAAATTTATATAGTTTTTAATATTATAAAATCTTCTAATAACAGGACACTCAAATATCAGGAGACGGGCAATGCTTTTGCCTCAAAAAACTTCTATAAAAGGACAATTTATTTTATTATAATGTGTCAACGTAATATGTAATCCCTTATTTTACAACGTCTGTGTTTTTTTTTAATTGAAATTTTCGTTATCGCTGACATTATTAATGGTTTAGATCTAGATAGGATCTACATTGACATGTGAATTTTTTTAATTTATTGCATTTCTAAGAAAGCAATTTACTACCCCTACTTTCTGATAAAATAAAGAACCCATAATTTAGTTTTCATTCTGACACTTCTAATAGGCAGACAATTTTTTGATCCCCATCAGTGTCCACCTATGAGAAGTTTCACTGTACTTGGATATTGTCTTCCAAAAAGGCTAATAGGTAGGGGTATGGGTTCTCACCACTCCTTCTATTCCTTCTCTAGGTAATTAGTAACAAACTGGCCTTATAGTCGTCAAAAGGTTTACCGATAAGTGTCTACTAAATAGGATTGATATGCTCTTAAACTAATAAGGAAGGTGTAATTTGTTATCCTGTTTATTTTCCAATATTTTTAAACCTTTAATTTGCATTCGGCCTTATTGTTTCGATATTCTATAAAAACAGGATGAGAAGCTCCTCGAAGCTTGAAGGAGAAGAGCCCTCGAAGCTTTTCATTATTAAGTGGCTTCTTTTGTTTGTGCCCTTCGATCTATTGGAAAATCTGATTTCTTCTCGTAATATTTAAAGGCACACACAAAAAACCGAAACGAAATTGTTTAAACAAAACAGGATATAATTAAAAAGCCGTTTTCTGGATTAAAAAGTTTTTTTTTCCTCCCCTAATCCTTAGTTTAAAAGGGTTGATATTGGATGTCGAAAAACCCTAAATCCTGGCCGGATTCATTTCCTAGTCCGACGGTTTCCCTCAATCAGTCCTTTTGAAGTGGTCAGGAGATTGCCACTTTAGGAAATCCGATAAAAATTATTTAAAGGACAAAATTTTTTTGTAAAATTTACATTTGAAAGAGTTGTCATAAACGTATGTAGAAATCAGTTCGGAAATCGCGTGTTTATGCGACATTTAGATGAAATGATACGTTTAAATGTCCAGTTACCATACTGAATAAATAAACGATAGCATTTTGTACGTATTAATAATTTTGTGTTTAGTTTTAATTAATGTTTTTTTGTAGTTTAAGGATTTTTCCCCCTTTTATCGTTCTTTGTCGGCTCTTTGGATTCCACAGCTCGGCTATATTTCGTGGCCGTTATCACTGACTTTTTGAGGAAGGGGATATGTGCCGGAGATATCCACGTGTTAGGGAATATGAGATAAATCAGCGTTGGTGTGGGGTTTGTGTATCGGGCCACGTTCAACCCCTACTGAGAGAGACATTGTTAAAAAAGCTATGGTTTAAGGGTAAAAATGTTTTTTTCTTTATAATGCTTGGTTTTTCCGCTCGACGCGAATGTCTGATATGAATAGAAATGAGAATGCGCCACCCCGTTTTTGTCCACACGACGGTAGTAAAACCTGAGCCGGGTTTTCCGTAGTTCAAGGATTTTAGGGTGGAAATCGCATTATGAACCCTTTTTATTCTATTTTCGCCGCTCGTTCAAAAATTACCAACTTCCTCTTTTTCTGTATTAAATAAAGGAAAAAATCAATTTGTGGAAATAATCGTAGTAGATTTAAGACTCGAGTGGGTTTTCTATTACCCCTCTTTTTAAGCACGGACAAGTTCATGGAATACTAAACCCATTCAAAGTGTACTATGGAGTGTAAAGTGGAGGGAAACCCCTCGTATGTGTGGGGTCACGTAACGGCCTACCTTATTGCCAGGAGCGCAGTTTCCTCTCCTTAAATTGAAACCTTCATCAACAACATGAGAGGGGACTAATAACCACCTCGAACCCTTTATTAATTTCATAAGCAGTGAAAGGTTCTTAATTTCAAAAGTGTCAAAATGATTGATGAGAGAAGCCAGAGGAATAATTTGTACTATTTAAATCGGCGAGGATGTTTGGATATAGTTCGAGCAGGGTGGAATCCTAACCCAACACGAATAAATCATTGTTAAAGCCCGCTAAAACCCCGAGGTCGGCCTCATTATCGACTCCACATTAGCGGCTTAGTCACTCCGACCCCGGCTCCTGTCTTCGCTCTAAGCCACAACCGAGCTTTAAACTCGGCCCGACGTTGAACATGCAATTGCACTCGGAACTCCTTTTCGAAATTTAATTCCAAATTCGAGTCCGATGTTAAATCAAGTATACAAGCACTGTAAATCCCAAACGCCTTTTTATTTAGAGTGTCTTTCATGTTGTATTTGCGCTCATGTAGCAAGCTAAGTTTGGTTCAGGGTCTATAATATTTAGGACAGTAAAAAATCCTCAATAACCACCAAACCTTTTGCCACAATTTTTGGTGATTTTCAAAACAGTGGTGTTGCTCCATTTTTTCAAACTTTAGGACAGATGAATCCCTCTATTGTATTCATGGAGTAAAACATATAGATATGTATTACGTACTTTATTTTTACCAATTGAAACCTAAGGATGGGTAGAGGCTGCCTATGGATAGAAGTAGAGGCTGCCTAAGGATGGATGTAGAGGTCACCTAAGTACGGATGTCTAGGTCACCTAAGGATGGATGTAGAGGTCACCTAAGGATGGATTTAGAGGTCACCTTAGGATGGATGTAGAGGTTACTTAAGTACGGTTGTAGAGGTCACCTAAGTACGGATGTAGAGGTCACCTAAGTACTTATGTAGAGGTCACCTAAGGATGGCTGTAGAGGTCACCTAAGGATGGATGTAGAGGTCACCTAACGATGGATGTAGAGGTCACCTAAGGATGGATGTAGAGGCCGCCTAAGGAAGGATGTAGAGGTCACTTAAGTACGGATGTAGAGGTCACTTAAGTACGGATGTAGAGGTCACCTAAGTACGGATGTAGAGGTCACCTAAGTACTTATGTAGAGGTCACCTAAGGATGGATGTAGAGGCCGCCTAAGGATGGATGTAGAGGCCGACTAAGGATGGATGTAGAGGTCGCCTAACGATGGATGTAGAGGTCACCTAACGATGGATGTAGAGGTCACCTAACGATGGATGTAGAGGTCACCTAACGATGGATGTAGAGGTCACCTAACGATGGATGTAGAGGTCACCTAACGATGGATGTAGCCCTTACCTAAAGATAGATGTAGAGGCCGCCTAAGGATGGATGCATGGCCACCTATGGATGGATGTATAGGCCACCTAAGGATGGATGTAGCCCTTGCCTAATGATGGATGTAGAGGCGACCTGAGGAAAAATGTCGTTTCTCCCTAATTAGTGATTCTGCCCAAAACCTAATTTTTGTTGTGCTTATTAAACCTCATTTTTGTGTAAATTTTTTCTATTTATTTAAAAGAAAAGATTCAGAAGTATTAAAAAACTTTAGCAGGAGAAACGAAGCAAAAAAAAGTTCTGATTCGGAATGGTCAAACCCTTTTTTCTCCCAGGATCCCCCATACACGGTTTATACTCCCTACGAAATTTATAACATTTTGGGGGGGACCGTCTCCCTTTATCAGATGTACGTAATAGCCTCGGAAAGCCATTTATACAGAGAGGAGTGGGGGAATGGAAAACGGTTTATGAACCTCTTAATGGGAAGCAGGTTGTTTTCGAGTACGGAATTGGCGAAAGCCTCGAAACTTAGCAAGTGCATTCTTTGAAGAGGATAACTTGAACAATTTGTTTATTATTGCTACGACCTTTCCTCGGAGGCGAACCGTCTTAATTGTTCCGGTGGGCCTCTTGTGAAAAGTTTACCCACTGGGCTGTAATTTACCGTGAATTATTGTAATCTGAGGGTGGCCCCCTAATAATGGAGACCCTCTGCTTAGAATTCTAAAGTTGTTTGCTCAACTTCTCTTCGCCAAATATTAAATTAATATAAAGATGTTTGCTCCGTGAAAATCAATTATTTCAAGTTTAATTTAAACGGAGATGTTTGTACAGTCAAAACTTAAGTGGACTTGCATTCCAACCCCTCTATTAAACAACCCTTTGCTCCTAAACTGCTTCGAATTATGTAACAAAGCCAAAAAGTTCATATTTATCAAGGCAGGATGTGAAAAGTTATCTTGAATAAAAAAACTTGCTTTTTATGCATTTTAGAAAAAAAATTAGTTGATTCTAGAAAAAAATTATCATATCAAGTTTTTTTTAACATTTCCTGGATGGGCTTCAAGTCATGAGCATAAAATGTTTTTTTGATGTATGAATTGCTCTCGATTTGCAAGAAAATGTTGAAATTCCGATGTTTGGATATAATTGAATTTCCAATTGAATCATTAGGCGAGTCAGGTTTGCGTATATTAATTAGTACGGATTGAAAATTTTCGGATTTAATATTGACTCGCAATTTTCACCGTGAGAAGAAAATTGCCAAAGGTGGGGGGTGTCCGAAAGGAAATTATTGAAACAAGGGAGGACTAACGAGGGGATTCAGACTTTAGTCGGCAAACAGAAAACGAACGATTATTAGTTTTGTCCCCTTCACTCTTCGTAGTTGAGAGGACGGGGCAAGTTGATGAAAAGGTTCCGGTAATTGACGTGTTAATGAGTCGTTTTACGCTATGAAATCGGAACGTCGATTTGTTACGAAATGTCACCAGCCTCGACACCTTCAGTTGGAAAACTTCGCCTCCGTGACTCGGAAACCTCCTCACTCCCTTTTCATTCCGAGCCGACAAATTCATAACTTTTTTTCCCCCTTTTTCTCTTCACAATTTCAACTCCGGTGGACAATAAAAGGACGTCACATGCGAAAAATGTGGCGTAGAAATGATAACAAATTTGCTTCGAGAGCAGTTTTACAAATTCGGGGATTATTTGAAAATCCAAGCCTTTATCATTCCAATAACCAACACCAAACACCCATTCCATCATTTACCCCACATCTCCCGACCCTCCATCACCTCCCCCACCAACCTCACCTCCTCCTTGGAATCCCTCCAACCTCCTATCACCCCTTCTGGTAAAGTTAAAAATGATACGAACACAATAAAGGTCACTTTCCTAAGTAAACTCAAGAAGTAATAAATGTCACTTTGAGGTGTATTTTTCGACGGGTCTCAAACGTCGATAAGATTAGAGTGGGACTCCGATGTGAGGGGGAAGAAAAGAGACTTAAAGTGGTCCGCAGGGGGAGAAGCTTCTGGACTAATGAGAAGTTTGAGGACTCTTTCGGACCCCTTGGTTCATTCTTCATTCAGCCTCCTTGAGGACTCCACAAACGGGGATGAAACCCTTCACCTCCTATAACCCTCGACTCTCCTTTAATTCTACCTCACTTTTATCCTGCGACAATACCCCAGAAAAAATTATAAATTTAAGAATTTTCTTATGTAGGTTCAAGGTTTTTTTTTATTCTTAACCAAGCTTTTGCGGGCATTAATGGTATACATTGTTTAGTGTGGGCTTGGCTTGTTCAGGACAATGGAGACGGATAAAATGGTGCATAATTAACGATGGGCTAAAAGAGGTTTACGCTGAGTAAATCTTGCTTCTATGTATGTTAAGGTTTTATAAACTAAAATAAAAAAAGCACCCCTCCTCTTCCTCCACTTTCGTCCTAAAATATGTGGGTGATGGGGCGAAGAAAAAAGATGAAAGTGGCCAAAGATTTTGACTAATAATCCTTTTGTAATATCCTACTGTAATGCTGGCAATATTCATCTATTCCCCCGCCCTACCTCGAATCTTTTCATGAACATTTCGGACGATTCTCATCTTTTTTACCCTTTGTTGTTCTTCCAGATGATAGTACTCCTTTATAGCCCCTAGATAGTGCTAATAGCTCAAAACAGTGACTTTTATCTTTTTCCCCCTCGCTCTTGATGAAATAATTTAGAATTCTTGACTTGGGCCAACGTATTAAAGCTGAATTGTCAGACATGCAAGAAAAGAGATGGAATAGTTCTGAAATATTAATAAACCTGCTTTCCGATTCCTTTACAAATTCTCGTGTAAATTTAGAGATTGTGGTCGCTTGGGCGAATGTAGGCTGGAATCCTTGGAGTGTCTCACGACAGGAAATTGTGTGGGGCCTCTTCGAGAACGTCAAAGCAATTATTCAACGGCCCCGGAGCTGAAAGTACATACGTCTTCCTTTTCAGTGTGTAAGTCAACGCCTGAAATATTAAGAAAGAAGGGGGGAGGACGAAAAGGTCCAAAGGCTTATCAACAATTTACAACAGGGAGAAAGACAATTGTGCCTAACCGATTGGACATGACGCGTTCACTCCTCCTCATTATTTACCCGGAGTCGACTCCCTTTGGAACCATAAATCGAAACAAAGTCAACGAAATTGTCTTTTCTATTCGTAAACCCTTTTCACCGTGTCATTTTCTATTCACTCTTTTTACTGCAGTATCTGTGTAAAATTAAAGGGAAGCGTACACTTCAAGTTTCTCATCGATTCAAGCCTTCGATGTGGTTTTTGTGGGAATCGTGCACGATTTGTAAGACTTCCCACACATCAGCCGGAATCAATATTCACCGGCAGGACCCCTGCAATAAGCCTCCGGTGGCATTCCAATTGAATGGGATCGTGTACAGAACAAAAAAAAAGTTTTTCTTTTATTGTCTGTTGGCTTTGACCCAAAGCAATTGATTAAAAATCACTCAAAGTTGATTCCCTATATTAAATTATTTCGCTTATTAGTCGACCACTCGAGGACAACATAAGTCAATCCAATTTTAATTCAAAAAGAAAGTTATTTTCCCCTGGAAACTAAGATTTTGGGAAGGGGTCAAGGAGACCCCGAAGGGTCAAAATGACCTTTTCTAGTAAGAAGATTTCGTTAGAAAACCATCCTTTTTCACTAAATTTTTACCACATTCAGGGTAGGGCCAATGGCCTTAAAAAGTGGCAGCGTTCCGCCCAGCAAATGGACAGTTCTGTATAAAACTGTTTAAAAAAGTTATCATTTTGGGGGTTCCACTTACTACCGGACCTTTTGTTTTCTTTTTTAACTGATACGAGTTTCAAAGTGTGATTTTATTTTACGTTTTAAATAATAAATGTCAACAATTATTTTTAATTATAGAACTCTTTGTTATTTTTCATTCAGACCTTGATTGCTTTCCATAATTAAAAAAAAATTGAACGAATGAACTGTAAATTAAAAATGCAACTAATGTATTTTTACTTTATTTTTCAGATAGCATGGATGCGTTGACCTTTAGGTAAGCAAAATTTTTCATTAAAATAGGAATTTCGCAGAATACCTTTGGTATCGTCGTTAATCAAACATATATATATCTAGCATCACCTAATAAATAGTAATTTAAATTTTGCTGAAAATGTCATCGTATTGATTTATGAGTAATTTTAGTATTTTTGTTATTTAAATTTATTTTTATAATTTTTTCTTTTTTTTCTCCCCTCCTCGTTGGGAATAGTTCAAAAGGTTGTGAAAAGTTGTGGGTGGGAGAAGAAGACGGTCTGAAAACCTGGCTCGGCGGTATTTTCACTTTGGACGGGAAAACGGGTCAGACCCTCAACCCGAAGCATTTAGGAACCGGCACGTGACCTGTAAGACAACCGACTCGTTAATATTTAGTGTATTTTAGATTTATAAATCGTGCTCGCCCTTCAGCGTCTTTTTTCTTCGCCGAAGTGAACCCTTAAAGTTAAATAAAATTATGAATTATTGAGTTCACCCATTATTCACTCAGTTATTATTTATGTCTGACCGCGTTAAAATAAACGTTTTCCGGAATTCTGAAACTTTTAGAGCCAAATAATCGTATTTTTAATTTTAGAATTCTGTACCTGTGACATATTTTTTCCCTTGTCAACGTTAAAAAATGAATACTTAAATAGAAAAATGATTTAAAAGTGGTCTATTAATAATGAAAAGTATGCTTCACATATGGAAGTCTGCCTTAAAAAAACTTTTTGACTGATATGTTTGTTTTTTCGATCGTGGGAGCGTCAGGGCGCTAAGGGACATTATGGCCACATGTTCGACAACCTTTCCAATTCTATTTTTAAAAGATTGAATTAATTTATTCAAACCCTCGTCTGAATTTTACAGTGGCCCAGACCTGCCTCAATAATTACTACGAAAGGCTCGTTTTCACATTTGTTCCGATCCGCAGAACAAAAGCAATTTCCAGACGAGAAAACCTCTCATGTGGCCCTGCGGGTTCTTGACAACACATAGGAAACAACGCTTCCAATTATTCTAGGCTTTGATGTTGCAGACCTGCGGCAAAAGGGCTCCAAATTAAACATAGGATTTTCAGAGGTTTCTATTTTATTTTTCAAATTTACATGAGTAGCCTCTACCCCGACATATAAAAAAGTTTGGGATCCATTTTTTTCTCTCAACATGAGTAAAGCGTGGAAAAGAGTCACGGCACCATAGTAATATAAAACAGGCTTGTAATTAAACTCGTAATTCCTCGGAAGAAAAAAGTTTCCTTGAGTAAATTGAAAGTGGGGGAAGTTGGAAAGAACAAAAAATCCTTAAGTTCTAAAAGGTTAAGGGGGGCTCGAAATGGTTAGGTCAAAGTATATAACCCATCTTCCAATTTATGCCCGGAGTTTTATGCTCAGAAATGAAAGTTTACCAAAAATTTCAAAAATAACCACTTTTATCGATTTTCTTTCCTAATATTTTCGAGCCTGATAAATTATTGCCGGTATAACTCAAGGCGTCTCCAATTACACTGTTTGCATTTCATTGTCTGGATCTAAAATTATATTGTGCCCTACACTGTTTCGCTGTAATAATTAATGAATTAAATCGCTCGAGGGTTAACCCCCTCCACTTCATTATTTGCTCCATTTATATAGAACTGCAATATATCCTTGATCGTGTGCATATCGTATGATGTTTATTGAATTATTGAACTAGGTAATATAATGAACTTAATTAGTTAGGAATGCTTTAAACTTTGTGTAATATCAATTTTGAAAATGGGTCAAAATGATTTTTAGTTGTCGGACATGGAATTAATTGCTTCACTTTTTTACTACAGGAGTATCCTTGCCTCATCCCCCTGGGTATAGGTACTACCCATAATTCTGAAATAGTGAAATCCAGGGTTAACCCAATGAAACCATAAAAAAAATTTAAAACCGAGTTTTTTTAGTACAAAATGACCTTTCTCTCATTTCCGCCGCTGTAATTTTTCCCCGTCCCTTCTCACCTCAGGGAGGCTAATATACCTCAAACAAAATCTCCGGAATATATGTAAAAAACAAACCAGGGGTGAAAAAATACGGCATGAGTTAGAGTGTTTATTGCCGCACATTCATGCGTAGGAGCCGCGTAAAATTGCTCGAGGAAGAAAGAGAGGGAATATAAAGGTCAATAAATAAAAAGAACTAAACCACCATAAAAAATTCTCCATCCCTCCGCCGCGAAAATTCACCTCAACTTCCATTTGTCAGCCCTTATTAAACCGTCAAAAAACCTCCCTATTGCGATTTCGGTTTTTAAAAAGACACATTTTCTTGTCCAGTTTTATTTTTATTTACAGTCTAACCCACATTTTTTTTTCTCCGCTAGAGAGAAAGGGCTCAACGAAAAGGAAGATCGTAAATGTGTGTTTATAGCGTATAAAAAACACCGTAAAAAGAGCAGAAAAAAATATCAAATATAACCAACAGAAAGGACTTTGAGTGCATTATCATACGCCTATACCAATAATACTTTTATTTTACATAATATTTTATTTTATCTCTAATATTCAGACCCAACATCATAATAACATATCACATATTAGTGTCAATTTGTTAATAACATTTGGGAATCATCATGGCCCTTTAGGTTCTTTAGGCTGCAGAAGGTTCTAGAAGTAATCTCTAGTAAGGTTCTAGCCTTTATCTCTGATTTCCAATTGTTAATAACAAATTGACACTAATATGTGATATGTTATTATGATGTAGGGTTGAATATTAGAGATAAATAAAATATGATGCGAAATAAAAGTATAATTGATATAGGCGTATGAACTTTGTGTATTAAACATCCAGATTTCTTCTATCGTATCAAATAAATTGTTGCTATTTCGAAGATGATCAATAATGAAGTTACAATAAGTTAGAAACTTTTTAATTTAAATGAGCATACAAGTGCGTTTCAGTCAGAAAAAGACGTGGAAAAAGGAGAGTTGGGAGTTTATAATCATTTATGTACACAGAGGTTCTCCCTTGATGGATGGAGTCCTGGAAAACTCGGCTCGGCGACCTAATCAACTGTTACAATCGGATAATGAGCTGTAAAAAAGTTTTTCTCGGGAAGAGTTGTAGCCGATCAATCTCCCTCCGATTTTCTCCCTTTAGATCCAAGCCTTTTCCTTCGTTTTCTTAATAATTTGGATTTTTTATGATTAATTTTAGTCATTTTGATGTGATTTCGGTGTAGCTAAGTCGTCTTATAGTAGAAAAAAGAGGGGAGGATTGATTAAAATGGTAGTTAATACTTTGATTGGAACGGACCTAAAGGGGATAAATCACGTGAGTCTGTGGGGTTCCGGGAGTATCCGTCGACGGTGGCGTGTGCCGGAGTGTGGCGGGTCGCCGATTAATAAATGTTAGGGGCTCCCCTACTTCCTTCCCCACTTTTCCTTTAGTCTCGCTGATTTATCTCGCTATTTACTTCAAATACTCCCCACTCGTTCCGCTAACGAACTTGGCCCGACTCTAATAATTCTCGCACTTCTTTTAGCGAAATTTCTTTTTTTTTCCGACGCCATTTTTAAATCAAACTGAAAATCTTTAGGGGAAAAAAAAGCTTAGGCGTAATCTGGCTGAGTGTTGCTCTCCTACCACGGCTTTCCGCATAATTTCAGATAATCAAAGAGGGGAAAGACGTGTTGAGGTGTAAGGGAACAAAGTTCAAAAAGGGAAAAAGAGTGAGATTTAAAAAAACAGACGTTTTGTAAAACCCGTATGGCTTTAGGCTTCCAAACAAAAAAATCTCATGAACGACCATCCAAAAACCTTTTCACCGAATGTACTAATGAATTTTTTTTTTCTTTGTAAAAGGATCAAAATACCTGAAACAACGAATTTCAATATAAAATCAAGCTAGAAAAATTTATGGTGGGGTAATTTGGTTTTTCTGGATAAAAAATTGGTTTCCTCCCACCATCCCTCACCTCCCCAACCCTCCATTAATTGGGTAAACTAAAAATTGCGTTCATTACTAAAAAATAACCTTGTTGATTTCATTATTGTTCCTATTATCGTTTGTTTGTATTAATTAATAATATAATTCCATTATATATTTCTTTTCGATTTGAGCTGAAAATTAAAATTAATTAGAATTGAATAATTAAAAAAATTAATTAAAATGCAATTTCCACTTTATTAAATATTCTCTCTAGTTGTTTTTTATGCATGTAACCTTTTTATGGTCAGTGAATCAGGTTGAATAACGATTTGTGGAAAAAAAGGTTTTTTATGTATAGTAAATAATATGTATATGAGGAATACCAGCGTATTTTTTGTTTAGCCCACGCGATTATAAAAATGTCTGCTGTATAAATATGAATGGGAAGTTATCCGACCTGGTTTTTCGGAATAAGGGAGCTGTAAAGTAGAGAAAAGAGGGGGTGGGTAAATTATGCATTGTCCGGAAATTATTCGTGGGGGGTTTTGTGTGTGTGTAAAAGACGACCTCCCACTTTTCGAGGGGGGCCTCTAAAAACAGTCGCAGGGTCGACCGAAAAGGGGGTGTTAAAACGAAACATTTGACCTCCCCCTCCTTTCGGACTGTAAAACCCATTTTACGGTTCCAACGAAGCAATTTCAACCTGGAATTATCAAACTATAAGGTCGGCACGAATAATTTATAAGGATTTGAAAATGAGCCTGTTATAAAAAACACGTTTATTATACGAACTGAGCAGATTGTGATTATCTTACGTAACGGGAAGTGAGGAAGTCTTAAGATTTTATCAAAGAGTAAATCTATTTCCATCTGATGAAGCCTTCAACACCGTTAACCTCACAAGACACCTAATTATCAAACATCCTTTTATTCAGATTTTCATGTCATTTTTTTTTCCAGGGACATCATGCCTTGGATTCTTTCACAATAATGAACAGGTAATTCTTTTTTTCTTCTTCGATGATAAACGACCATATCAAGGTGTTTTAATGAAACCTTTTAGTTAAGAAAGTTAAAGGTTGAAAGTGGTGGAAAACCTTGCTACTAAACACACAATCCTCTTCCAACATTCTTGTTATAGCAACGAAAACTTTTTACGTATGTTTGCTAACTTTTATTTTTTTTAACATTATACTTCGAATTTTAAAAATCCCATTTTTCGCTTTTGTATATGAAACGTAATATCTGTTTTTCTTGCGGTGTTAAAATATTGAAAAAGAGGTTGGAGACAGTCTTGTGACAGCTCCATCTACATTTATACTTCAACAAGTTATTACGAGCCTGTGGAATGTTTTCCCTTCAGAATATTATGTAAATCTTTGTACCAATATACTATATTTTTTAAAAAAATCATAAGAATGCATAGTGTGTGAGAAAATAATTTAAATTAATTAAAAATGTGATAAAAGCTAATAATATTTATATTTTAAAAAATATATTGAGAAAAAGGCGACTTTTGTATCCTTTCGGTAAATATTAGAGTCGCCTCTTGATGTATAGACATAGAACCAAATGTAAATGGGCTCTCCTCCGTAGAAGGATGTAAATCTGGGTGATCAGATTACATAAATCCGAAACCCTCGTCTGATTACCTGTAAAAGGCTACAAATCTGCCATTAACAGTCGCAGAAGCGGCAGCTGACAACGTTTGTTGAAACTCCCTATTGAATATTTAAATTAGCTTAACCGTTTTGAGTCTTAAACAAAGCGTAGGCGGTAGAAAGAAATATCAAAACTTAGTGATCTCGTGAGATTGTTGAAAGGAACGTTTAAGATTGAGGATCAACAGGATGTAGTGACGCGTGCGAATGAGCAATGAAATATAAGGGCTTTGTCGCCGTAGATGGTGAAAAAAGAAGGAAAGACGCTCTGTTATAAATTCTTAGACCCCGGCTGGTCCAAGACGACATCAAGTAGGCGTCTTGAGTGTTTGCCATCAGACACACTACACCCAGTCCAAGTCACTAGTTTTCTCGACTTTCAGCCTTATGTCGACATTTTTGTGTGTGTCTGTCACGATTGTTTACTTTTAAAACGTTTCTCAAACTTTTAACAAACATACGTTCAAAGATGTTTATAAAGAAAATTTAGGGTGGAAAAATGGGCTCTAACACGCAAAACACGCCTTATCTGCTTTCTGTTTTCCTCGCGTGCCGGAACCAACTGCAGGCAATTATAGCTTTATTGGTTGAGACATGACACGCTACACGCGTGGGAATTACGAACATTGGACGTCCCGCATACTGGTGAGATGCGTTTTTGTTTTCGACTTGGTTTTGTCACAATCGAAATGCTCTATAAAAAAAGATCGTTTTTTTACACTATTACGAGGTTTATAG